>JAMWET010000674.1:557500-755000 GCA_024036415.1 Prochilodus magdalenae | reverse complement strand
ATTCCAAAGCTATTGAATGGAGCCCCATCATTCTACAGAACAGTGTAAAAGAGAATGCTGGGTGTTTTATACCCCACTAGCCAATGCTTGAGATTGGCCATGGTGGCTTTAGGCGCATGTGTGACTGCTCTAGAGTGTCTCATTCTATTGGATTGCTTTTCTATGGTGATTAGACAGCCTGTAAGTATGCAATTGAACATCTGTGTCAGCACCTTAAGGTACTTAAATTGCAGGGACTGTCTGTTGTACTTTTGGACATAAAGTGCAAGAATGGTCGCACCATCTACAGCACAAATATAGCCATTTCATTTACAGTTCAAAGCAACCAGCGAGCCTGCACATCTTCTGAGATGTTAATAAGGGCCTCAGGCCCTTGCTACTGGTTCAGAATGCAGCAGTTTGGCTCATCTTCAATCTTTCCAGGTTCACCCTCATCACTCCACTGCTGTGCTCCCTTCACTGGCTTCCTGTAGCTGCCCGCATCTTATTCAAAACTCTTGATGCTTGCCTACAAAGACAAGAATGGACCTGGCCCTCCCTACCTTATGGCAATGGTTAAAAGTAGATCTGTACCTCGAGCCCTTCGAACCTCACGTACAAGCTAGACTTGACCCACCATCCCTGAAGATGCATGGAAGACAAGCATCCAGACTTTTCTCTGTCCTAATACCCAGATGGTGGAATGAACTTCCACTGGCTGTCTGAACAGCTGAGCCTCTTGCAGTCTTTAAAGACTCACAGACTAAAGACTCATCTCTTTAAAAAGCACTTAAGTGAGTGAGCACTAATAGATGTACAGCTCTGGAAATAAATAAGAGACCACTCCAGTTTCTTCTTGAATCAGCATCTCCACATGTACAGCAGGTTCTTAGTGAGGAACAGAGGGTTCGGTTCTAGCTTTGCTGGCAGATACAGTGAGCGTCTGGTTCATGAAAACAAGGTCAAGCAGCAAATACACAGGACAACACAGCAACAGACGGGCAGAGGGCCAAACCCACTCTCTACTGACCGTGATGAGTGCCACATCATTCCAATGTCACTTAACCACCGTAAGATGACCTCAAGTGACCTACAGAAAGACTGGCGAGCGGTGGCTGGGGTGTAATGCACAGCAAAACAGGCGTCTGGAGGGTCATTAGTGATTTTCTAAATAAACAGATCTAATACAATATCTGATCTGGAATTTGGGAGACATGTTTCCAGTAGAGTATAGAATAAAACAGAACTGCTCCTTTTGGTCAAACACAAACTCAGAAACTGTAAAACTACAGAAAATGATCATTTTGAGGGGGCCTCTTCAATTTTTCTAGAGCTGTATTTATTGAAATACTTTGTTTTGGCACTTGCTAGGTAGTGCACTCATGCTTTATATATGTCCTTGTATACTCCTCTCTAGGTATTACCACTGGTTCTTGTTCAGTCAGCATCTGAGCTCATGGCGAGTTTTAGACTCTAACCTTCCCGTCCAAGCTAATAAACATTATCCAACGGAACACTAAGCACAGCTGTAAGGAGCTCTGGATAACAGTGTCTGCTAAATGCCATAAATGTAACTGTAATGGCAAAATAACAGTAAATCCATAAAATTAATTTTCTTTGGGAAATGTTTTTCTGTAAGCCCTCCTTAATTGAAAATTTAGGCCAAAGCCTTGTTTCAAACCTATTGGTCTCAGACATCACACAGCATACTTGTAAGCATTTCTTGTAACGACTTTAGTTGAGGACGTTATTAGAGACATTAAATACTGTAGACAGCTGGTTCCGATTACCACCACTCTGCACAGTTCTGACTCTGCAAGTTTCCACAGAACCATATATCTAAGCCAGGCAACATTAAAGCGGAATTTAAAAGCAGTGTTTCAAGAACTCTGCAAAAAGCTGATGCACATTTACAGTAAGGAGTTTTTTGATGCATGAGCGGTATAATAAGGTTTTGATTCACGGCAGCGGTATTGGATTTTACAGGTTTATATTCAGAAACTGAGCTTGAGTGAACACTGTTTCCAGCAGACATTTTCCAGTCCTTGAGAATTATCTCACTGTAACAGCTGATGCACTGTCACATTGATCCAAGTTATGAGTCTGGCTTTTCCACTGATGTTTATCATAAGATTTATTAAGCGGCAGTTCTATATCAGTGCGAAGCGGCGCACCGCTGTGTTTAAACTTAATGTTTTGGATCCCAGTCCCTGTGTAAATGCCAGGCATGCATAAATTTTCCTTGGGAATTAGAATTTCTCAATAAGTAGGAGGTTGTCAGGGTTTTTTTATTTTTTTGGCTGTTGTTAGACTACCGTATGGAGTCCAAAGGAAAGCAGCAATGCAGTGCATAAATGAGTTCTCATGGGTATTGTTAAATGCCCTAACCCCAGGGTGAATACTTATCCACCTAACAGGGGCACAATTTGAGGCCAGTGGGGGAGAGAGTGGGAACTGAATCGGACCAGTAATTGCAGTGGCAAGGCAGGGGTATATTAGAATACATGAATAAATGAATAACTGGGTTGCACTTGGTGCTAAAATTGTGGTTATGGTGAGCCAGTGGGTGGATGCTGACCAGAGACATTTTTATCATGGAATTGGGGGGGCACAAGCAACATCAATTAATCTGAGATTACCTGAGTTATAGCATGCATTCCAAGCACAAGACTTACCGGGATGGGTTTCTTACCTACTAAGCAGTTTATTTTCAATAGTACCTGCAGCCTTATTAAATATTCATGTTGTTTGCAGAGTATAATAGATAATATAATAACAGCATATATAAACAATATTACATCATGGCGGAATGTATTCCTGTTTGAAGATGATCTAAAAAAAAGTTCCTAATATATTATAGCTCTGTTGAGATGATTTGAACTGATCTGAAGTTCTGGACAAACTTGTCAAGAAACATACTCTCTTTAAAATGGAGCTGATGCTATGCTATTTAAGACATGGGGATCGAGATCAATGGGCATAAAATTATTTCAATTAGTTCATAAAGTTGTAATCATATAGTAATAAAGTAAAGTAATAAGCTCATAACGTTGATCATATAGTTGCACATTATCTCCTTGGAAAAGAAGCATAAATAAACAGAAAATAATAATATAAATAAAATATTGAATAAAATGAATAGCACCAATGACAAAAAGGATCTACACCATTAAAAACATACTGTGTGGCATTAGAAACATGGCATTAGTCTTAAATGTACTGTATGTATTGAGACTGGTTTCAATCTAGCCAAAGTGACCGTTTAATGTGTTATTTACTTTTATGGAAAAAGCATACAACATCCTTACCGTCCTTTCAGTTTGTCAAAGATAACTGCAGGGATATCTTTCCACATCTACAAACTTCAGTCTTACACTCTGGTAGTGTCAGTGTAGAGTAATACACAGGGGAGGCTGTGATTCTGCTACAAGAAGTGCTCTATTATTAAAACACACCAAAACGGCTCCTACAAAGCAATGAACTGGCAAGTGAGGTCACCACTAACCACAGGCTTCACGCTACCAGTGACCCTTCTAACACTAACTAAACCCACTCCTACACAAAATAGCACAATAAACACAAAGCACATTACTTCAACCCATAGACAACAACATCTAAATCACATGTAGTCCATTTTTTTGTAGACTGTGTGCCTTCCATGAGCCTGGTGTGGAGGTTGAGCTTCTAGAGGCCAGTGCCAGCTGGTCACGACAATATACAGTTTCACTGAAGTTTGGACTCTGGTGTGGACAGTCTGTTGTTTTGAGAGAACCAGCTGCTTATTAGCAGACCCATTTGAGTTTTCTCAGAGTGGAACGACAGGACAGTGGACACAGGCACTTGCAGAGTTGTCAGATCTGGTGCAAGAGTGGAACTTTAATTTTCTGCCCCCTCAGTATGGGATGGATGAGGTGGTCTGACAGGTTTTTTCAAATTTTCTCAAACTTTTATTCCACTTCTTTTCATCTGACTTTAACATTTATTATGCAAACATGTTATATCTGAATCAGAAATCAGAAAGATTTCCTGAAAAGCAATAAACAAAACACTAGATGAAAAATGAAAGAAGATAACAGTTGACATTATTCTGGCTGTAGCTGGTATTAGTTATGATTTCGCGAAAGCAAGACACTTCATTACTGATTTAATGACAGCTACCTGCTCTGTTATATTTTGAGTAAGGTGCAGAAATTCATGTTTTGTTTAGTTTTTTTTCTGTAGAGTGTAACACTGAGACTGGCCTGTAAATATTTCCACTAAAACAACATACATTATTGAAATATCTTGCCATTGCTGGATTGGTTTTCTGTGTTTGATGCGAACCCAGGTAACTTCAGTGGTGTTGCTTCTCTTATAGGCCAGACCACAGGTGATGTTTCTCCTGCTGTGTGAGTAGCTTGCTTTCAGAGCTTCTATTTTTCTGTGCTCAGCCCTCTGACTGTGCAGGATAGGAATCGCTGAAAGTGTTTGGAGCGGTAATGATGATTCATAGGCTACCCTTTGCAATGGGAGAAGGCTTCATTGCAGATTTTGAGTGCAACACAAAGTGTTCTTGTTGCAAACAATGAAACACAGTGCAGGCATTCTTTAGCCATGGTATAAGGTAAGGTTTCCACGTCTGCTTTATTGAGGATGGTAGTTTAACAAAATATACGTTTGCTGAACAACACATCTCAACAGAGTAGTAGTTCTATTCATTTAAATTAAACCATGTGGTTTAGCAAAACAGTGGGATCAGGTGCTTTGAGATTTTTTGTTGCATTTATACCCACTTACCAACGTACAGCTACCATTATGGTCAGTCTACACCTCTGCAAGTGCTGTGCAGACATGAAACCCTATGAATTATCCTCCATTCTATTATTCTGTCTTCATTAGCATCTCTGTGCACTAAGGTGTAATATTCTTGTCTGGAATGAATATTACACCTCTAACTACAGTACCCTGCAAGTTAAAGACAACCAAGACACCCATTCATTTATTCCTTGTTCTGCATCAGGCAGAAGAGCCAGAAACATACAGGAGCAGGAAAGCTTCCAACACTATAATATCAGTAGTGTGTCCATCTTTACAGCTTCCATTCTTTATTGGAAGACTTGCTTTTGGTTTGTTCCACACTTCCAAAGTCCAGTCTTAGAAGTTGGTTGCATTTTCCGCTTCTCCAACTGATCCAGGTAATTCCAAATTCCAAAAGTCCATGGTTCTGAGAACACCAGCAGTTTTCTTCTTTCTGTGGTCTGTTTTCTTGACAGCCATACAAAATTTTCGACTCATAGTGGTGAGTTGTGTTCTCACGATGGACAGAGGGATGGACAGAAACAACTGTGAATTTTTTAGAGCTCATGCAATAGCAAAGCATGATTTTCTCCACTTCTTCACTCAGAGCACTGTTTATCTCTTGTGGTGGTCTCCCATAGCTTACATTGTCATGAGATACATGTTGTTCCTGTATGTTATCTTTTTTAAAACTTGTACTTAAAGACCACTTTCACTGTACATCTAATAAAGTAAGAATGGTGTGACAACACCTTATATTGCATTACTTATGGTGCTTCACTTCAAAACTCAAAACTCCATACAACATTATACTTAGTAGGCATGAACAGCAGTGGCGAGAAAACTCCAAAGGTCACAGAAATGCATATACCATAAACATACTGTAATATTCAGTCTAGTGTTTTTCAGTGGTGGACAGTAACTAAGCAAATGTAAATTTGTCACTGTACTTTTGTAGTTTTTGTGTATCTGTACTTTACTGTAAGTCCATTCTGGATGACTTTTTACTATAACTCCACTATATTTTAAAGTTTAATGTCATACTTTATACTTTATACACTATATTATGCAAAATTGGTTTTCCTTTTTGGTTTATGTTGTCAAAATGAAACAAGCTTATGCATGGATTCTTAACATTCATGGAAAAATCCATTTCAGGCATGGACTACATCAGGGACCACCTGGAGGAAAGCAAGGTGAGGTTAAACACTGACTGTGACACCTCAAAGCATTGGTGAACAGATCTCAAAAAAATGAGGAAAACTCATTCATGAACTTGTGTTAAACTGTTAAAGGTTTTATTATTACTTAAACTTGTAACTAAGCTGCCAATAAATATTATACTGAAACTTACAAAAAAGTTATTTTATTGTTCTAGTTAATGGAAACTGTTTGCCTTCAGTGTTTTGTGTTTATGATCATTTGAATAGACAACAGTGTCAGACTAATTAATGTCCTTCCATTAAAGACTGGTGGACAGAGAATGACACTAGATTCTCTTCACCTACAAAGAGGCTTGTTCCAGAAATGATAATCGGGCATTAGAGCCATAATAAATCATGCTACTCTCCATACTTAAATACATTTAAATGTAAATACTTTAGTTATTTTACTCCAGTGGAGGCCAAAAGGGAGGACTTTTACTGGAATAATATTTTACCTAGAAAATCTCTACTTTAGCTCAAGTACATGGTTTGTGTACTTCGTCCACCACTGATGTTTTTACAAAACATGCGATGAGTAAAGTTTTACATGAAATAGTTCCATGTTCCCAGTAAAACTAGAACAGTACAATGCATGTAAACATAGTACAATGCAGGCATAATATGCACTCACTGATCTCTGTGTTAGGTACATCCACATTGTATCTCGTTGCCCATTGCCCATTTTATCAGCTTCACTTACTACATAGGTGCAGTTCAACACCCAAGACCCCACAGGACCACCACAGAGCCGGTTATATAAGGATGGTAAAAAGATTCTCAGCACTGCAGTAACACCACTGATGTGGTGGTGGGGGTGTGTTTGTGTGTGTTGTGCTGGTGTGAGTAGAACAGACACAGCAGTGCTGCTGGAGTGTTTAAACGCTGTACGCTCCATGTGACACTCCTACCTTGCTGGTTCACCTTGTAGATGTAAATTCAGAAACAGTAGTGTATCTGCTGCTGCACAGTTTGTGTTAGTCATCCTTGAGTTCATCATCCACGGTCACAGGATGGTGCCCACAAAAGGCTGTCCACAGGACGCAATTGGCTAGATAGTTTTGGTTGGTGGACTATTCTCAGTCTGGTCCACTTACACCAGCAGAACATACACTAACACACCACCACCACACCACATCACTGTCACTGCTATGCTGAGAATGATCCACCACCTACATAATATCTGCTCTGTGGTGGTCCTGACCATTGGAGGACAAGGTTAAGTTAGGATAACATGAATAACATAATATGATCTATTAATTAACTGTCTGCAATTGTCGAAGCAGAAAGTGATCCTACATGGCGGGTGTACCTGATAAACTGCGATTTGAGTGTAGAATCTTTTGTGCAGTTTAGAATCATGTGCACCTCAGTGTTATGAACATCTTAGAGCAATAATCACGCTGTTCTGTCTCTCCTCCTCAGTGACTGTGCTGCTCTTTCTCCCCCTCAGTGACTGTGCTGCTCTTTCTCCCCCCTAGTGACGGAGCTGCCCTTTCTCCCCCCTAGTGACTGTGCTGCTCTCTCTCTCTCCCTTAGTGACTGTGCTGCTCTTTCTCCCACCCAGTGATGGAGCTGCCCTTTCTCCCCCCTAGTGACTGTGCTGCTCTCTCTCTCCCTTAGAGCCTGTGCTGCTCTCTCTCTCTCCCTTAGTGACTGTGCTGCTCTCTCCCCCTTAGTGACTGTGCTGCTCTCTCTCCCCTCTAGTGACGGAGCAGCCCTTTCTCCCCCCCTAGTGACTGTGCTGCTTTCTCTTTCTCCCTTAGTGCCTGTGCTGCTCTCTCTCTCTCTCTCCCTTAGTGACTGTGCTGCTCTCTCCCCCTTAGTGACTGTGCTGCTCTTTCTCCCCCTTAGTGACTGTGCTGCTCTTTCTCCCCCTTAGTGACTGAGTTGCCCTTTCTCACCCTTAGTGACTGAGTTGCCCTTTCTCTCCCTTAGTGACTGAGTTGCCCTTTCTCCCCCTTAGTGACTGTGCTGCTCTCTCTCCCCTCTAGTGACGGAGCAGCCCTTTCTCCCCCTAGTGACTGTGCTGCTCTTTCTTTCTCCCTTAGTGCCTAAGCTGCTCTCTCTCTCTCTCTCCCTTAGTGACTGTGCTGCTCTTTCTCCCCCTTAGTGACTGAGTTGCCCTTTCTCCCCCTTGGTGACTGTGCTGCTCTCTCTCTCTCTCTCCCTTAGTGACTGTGCTGCTCTCTCCCCCTTAGTGACTGTGCTGCTCTTTCTCCCCCTTAGTGACTGTGCTGCTCTTTCTCCCCCTTAGTGACTGAGTTGCCCTTTCTCACCCTTAGTGACTGAGTTGCCCTTTCTCTCCCTTAGTGACTGAGTTGCCCTTTCTCCCCCTTAGTGACTGTGCTGCTCTCTCTCCCCTCTAGTGACGGAGCAGCCCTTTCTCCCCCTAGTGACTGTGCTGCTCTTTCTTTCTCCCTTAGTGCCTAAGCTGCTCTCTCTCTCTCTCTCCCTTAGTGACTGTGCTGCTCTCTCCCCCTTAGTGACTGTGCTGCTCTTTCTCCCCCTTAGTGACTGAGTTGCCCTTTCTCCCCCTTGGTGACTGTGCTGCTCTCTCTCTCTCTCTCCCTTAGTGACTGTGCTGCTCTCTCCCCCTTAGTGACTGTGCTGCTCTTTCTCCCCCTTAGTGACTGTGCTGCTCTTTCTCACCCTTAGTGACTGAGTTGCCCTTTCTCTCCCTTAGTGACTGAGTTGCCCTTTCTCCCCCTTAGTGACTGTGCTGCTCTTTCTCCCCCTTGGTGACTGTGCTGCTCTTTCTCCCTAGTGACTGTGCTGCTCTCTCTCTTTCCCTTAGTGACTGTGCTGCTCTCTCTCTTTCCCTTAGTGACTGTGCTGCTCTCTCTCTTTCCCCTAGTGACTGTGCTGCTTTTTCTCTCCGTCAGAATCAGAATCAGGTTTATTGGCCAAGTATGATGACACACACAAGGAATTTGGTTTCAGCAGTTTGTGTCTCTCTAGTACTGACAGTGCACAATATACACAATGACTCCACATATACACAATAAATACAGACAATTACAATATACAGTCTACACAATATACACAATATACAAGCAATAAAACAACTATGAATAATATACAGTTACACTATACAACAATATACATCACATTATTTACAAACAGTATGAGGCGGTAGCGTTGAGGTTAGAGGCATGAGTGTTAAGGTAGTTCAACAGTATTAGTGTACATGTATGGGAAAGAGACGGTGGTGTATAATCTGGATTAAACTATGGCCCAGCAGTGATGTGACTGGTCAGTTGTTTATGAAGGTGATGGCCTGAGGTAAGAAGCTGTTCCTGTGTCTGGTTGTCTTGGTGTACAGGGTCCTGTAGCGCCTGCCGGATGGGAGGAGTTAAAATATGTTGTGTCCAGTGTGAGACAGATCTGTGATGATGTTCCCTGCCTGTTTCCTGGTTCTTGAACAATGCAAGTCCTGGAGGGTGGGCAGTGGAGCACCAATGATCTTTGCAGTTGTGTTTATGGTCCTTTGTAGACAGTTCCGGTCCTGTACTGTGGCCGCTTCAAACCAGAATGTGATGGATGTGCACAGGACTGATTCGATGACTGCACTATAGAACTGGATCAGCAGCTCCTGTGGCAGACCCAACTTCTTCAGCAGCTGCAGAAAGTACATCCTCAGTGTCTCTGCTGTTCACTCTCCCTCACTGACTGTGCTGCTCTCTCTCTCAGATGACTGTGCTGCTCTCTCTCTTCCTCAGTGACTGTACTGCTCTCTCTCCCTCAGTGACTGTGTTGCTCTCTCCCCAATGACTGTGCTGCTCACTCTCTCCATCCTGTGATGCTGTTGCTACCTCTGCTTTGACTGGGTGCCACTGCTTCCCTTTAACCACTACGAAGCTTCTGGGTCTCCTGCACTGTGTTGTGTGACAACATCTGTTGTAAAAGACACTATATAAATAAATGTTGACCTGGCATAGCTCTCCTCTAATTTGATCATAGTCATATATCTTTCCACATTAACAACATATTTAATGTTTTAATGTTTCATGTTATAAAAGGTTATTGATCACATTATACCTCACATCTCATAAAATTGTGTATCATCTAGAATCTGGAGTGTACCCGTTGTAAATATGATCTCGTCTGTTAGAGCACAATTAATTTGGGCAAACTGGTGTATCCTAGTTTCTGACACCTCTTAAACACAGCGTTATATTACTTACAGTTTGGTACTTTAGCCTCTCCGGTTTCCTGTAAGACATTCGTCAGCAGTTGCTTGCCCTCTTTAGGTTCTTTCCCTTTTTGCACTCCTTACGCTTCTGAAATTCTGGTTTTGGTTTCAGAACCACTTTTTCTTTTTTGAGGTTAGTTAGCAGTCCATTGTCCTGGTCACAGCCAGGCATGATACAGACACCGACACAGAACAAATGTATGCCCTTTTCAGGGGTAGGATTAGCAACCTTTCAATTGACAGGCAAAGTATGTTGTTGAAGATCTTCCTTGGAATTAAACCGATCTTATAATTACCACTGTAGACCCCTTACACACTACTGCATCTACTGTATTTCTGATGCAGATCTCGGCAATGGTTGTAAATTGACTAAAATCTAACATGCTAATACATTCTGGAATATTTCAGAGTTCTGTAGATGAAACAGTTCTCAGGGGAGTAAAGTTTTAAAAACAGCCTGTCAATAACTATAAGCCATGGGTTTCCCTTCATTTCAAATTGCACTAAGCACTATGGCTGCCTGTCATCAGGAGAAAACAACAGGAGAGCTTTGTTAACGCAGACTTTGCCCACCTGGTGACTTCACCACTGTGCAGAATTCCACGGAAATTCTAGCCATGATTTGAAAACATTAAGTTTGTTGTGCACACATGAAACAGTTTATGTGTGCATTAGCATAAGAAAAACAATCACACACTGAGTTTATAACTGGCAGCAGCAAACCACATGACTTAGCTGTGATTAGTATTGAGGGGGAAGGGCCGCGACTGGCATCTCAGTGAAAGCCTGAAAGTTTACTTTGCAAGTTTGCAACAGTGGGTTACAATAGAACAGTTCAAATGTATGTGGACAAAAAAGTGAAGAAAAGGGAAGACGAAGAAAACTGAACAGGTATGTCACAACATTACTGTTTGACTTTATTATGTATTAACTCTTTTATGCAGTATGACACTTTTAGCCAATATGGTTCTATTGTATTTAGTACTATAGAATTAGTTTTTTGGGTGGGTTGTTGGGGGGCTTTATTTACCAAAGCTGGTAGAGACAAATCTAGTAATCATTAAAATGGCCATTGAATAAAATTACTGTTTTTTCTGATCTTATTGTAGTTTCCTACATATAATATGCTGTAAATAAATTGAGTTTAACCAACACTTAAACAACACAAGTTGTTGCTTTAATTATGAGTTTATCTGAATATTTGTACATGCACTAAGATAAGTTCTGGGAAAGACAGAGGTGACAAAACAAAAGGTACACAAGGCCCTTACTTAATAACAACTATTAGTAATCTAGTAAACAAAAAAAACTAGCCTAAATGTTAAAGTGAGATCGACAGGTATTACTAATAATTATTAATAATTACATAGAATTATTAAAGAACACACCCCAAATAATTTTTTTAACAGGATATTGTTCTATTGAGGGTTAGAGGTACAAATGAAACTTGTACTTGAAATGTGCATATGAATGCATATGATTTGTACTAGAACTGCACACATCAAAAATTCACTCATCTAGCACCAAACACAGCGATGTGTGATTTTCTTTTCAAAAATTTTAAATTGTCATTGTTGAAATCTGTATTAGGAATTTAGCAGTTAATACTGAACACCAGATCAAGCAACTCCTTTAAGCAAGGCCAGGGCCAGAGTGGGATTGTTTTCAGACCAAGAATTACATGACGCATGCCAGCCCTTCCAAAACTACACACACACACACATAGTGCTAATATCCTGCATTGTTATTACATGAGGCTCTAGGCTAATCCTAACACCAATGCAGTCACATATACACTGCATATTCCAACACCAATCATAAACCGATCAGAAAGCTGCATGTAAACCCAACCACCACTGCAGCACCTCAGTATAAACAGTTACGCGTGCATTCATGTTTTCTGAAGTCCACTTCGACTCTCGCTGCTAGAATCGGTAGAATGAACTCTTCATCTCCACTTAATTTAAACCAAGACGGAGCCAATGGTAATGGAATACAGCAGAGGTTAAACCATCCTAATTGTTTTTTTAAACGATGGATCTAAATTTGTTTCTCTTTTTATGAGCCTGAAATAGGTTCATATTCACCAACTTTCTTTTTTTGCCATTTCTAGTCCACCTTAGGTAATGCATCAGTTACCTTAAGCCTGCTTTAGTTTCATGTAATTTTCTGTATGTGTTCAATTCCAGTTAGCACAGTCAGGGTTCATCACTAGAGGGGGTGACACACCACTTTGTTAGGTGCCTGAATAGAAATAAATACATAATTAAACAGTAAAAGTAACTAAATCAATTGTTAAAACTTAGATTAGGTGATGGAAGGACCCAAGACACAAATCTTTAAGTACAGCAATGAAGCACTTTGTTACCTGCCAACTCTGGGGCAGGTCATGTTAAGGAATGAATTGATCTGAAGTCCTAGATGCTGTTTTCTGTGATGTGTGTTTATTATGGCCATCATGAACATCATGCCATCCAATCTAAAGAGGGTCAGATAAAGGTGTAATTTGGTTTTAGGATAAAGTAATAGAGTGAACCTTCACTTTTAACTATACATCCATGGCAGTCGTCTCTTAACTGAAGCTTATCTGGGGCTATTTTTAGTTTATGCTTCTCTCCATGCAGAAAACCAACTGTCTGTTTGTGTGGACTTCACCATGCCGCCTGCTGTTGGAGGTCCTGTGGGGTACACTCCTCCAGAGGGGGGCTGGGGTTGGGCAGTGGTGGCTGGTGCCTTCATCTCTATTGGTTTCTCCTATGCCTTCCCCAAGTGTATCACTGTGTTCTACAGAGATATTGAACTGATCTTCAATGCCAGCGCAAGTCAAGTCTCCTGGATCTCCTCCATCAATGCGTGCTTCATATACGCAGGAGGTGAAACACAAACTCAGTTTTGTCCTTCATACTTTATATTCATACGCGCTGAGGATGTAAAGTTGAACATGTAGAGGTTTTAACCACCACAATCATAATTCCAGTCCCTTGTCTAAAGATAGGAGCCTGTCTTGTTGACCTAGGACAGGAGAAATGTTCAATTAACAACATTATCTGTAGGATAGGCACAAATATGTAGGAGCAAAATGCTATCTTTCTTCTGCATCCAAACGGGGAAAAGTAAAAGGTCATCCTCCATGGCCACCCATGAGGGTTTTTTGTGGTGTTGTGTACCCAAAACAGTCTCCTTTTTTACACCCTGTGTTATTAGAATTAAACAGGCTGTGTTTGCAGCTGGGCCTAAAGATATGTAAATCACTTCTCTTCTAATTGACTATCTTGTTTTTTGCCTCTTTCAAAAAGTAGTTGAGGCTAAAATGCCCTTTAACAGAAATACGAACCAAACTACTGCAGCCTGAATAGATATACAGTCACATGCAAAAGTTCGAACATCCACAATATAAATATGGTATCTTTCTGCAACAGGTTTTTGCACAGGTCATATTTGATGTTACTTTGATGAGTTACTTTCCGCGAATGAACAGTAATTATGCATTCAAATGTGCAGAAGCGTGTTCTCTGGAGAGGATGTGTTCACTTAATGTCACTTGGAACATCAACAAAACAAGTTATTTGACCAGAGGGCACCCAGACGTTTGCATAGGACTGTTTATAAATATTCTGATATTATTTACAAAATCCAAAAAGACAGCTTAATATTCATATATGTAAATTGCTGTAGAAGTCCAAGTCTTTCCTTCAGATCTTCAGAAGACAGGATTTGTAGCTGAACCAGCATCCAATCACAGGCAAAACTTCATTGTCAAGGAGCAAAATAATATCAACTAGCTAGAAAAGCATAGCACACATATATTGTCTAAAATGTCCCTAAAAGATGAGAAAACAGGCATATGTCATATCATCTAATGACTTATCTGCATAATACAGTGGTCAAGAACAGAGTCATTCAGAGTGGGTTTGGTGTGAAATGGTTGATTGTAGAGACTTCATTTTTTGTTATGCAATCGGACATCGTTACTATAGGATTTAATCCTTTAGGGCCTAACTGGTACCACTGCATACTATAAGAATTGCGCAGTTGGGCCAGATTTAGTGGATGTCTTCCGGGGCACAAAAGGAGAATTTTCCTGCTACTGCTGGTAGACCCGTTTGACCGCACACTTCCAGTAGCTGTAGCCGTGACTTGTAGCAGGATGCTGCTCTGGAAGCCAATTACGACAGCGTGGGTGGGCTGACCAGTCAGATCGAACTGGGCTCAAAGGGAAGCAGGACTTAAAAACACAGGCTTGTTGATTCCATGTCACTGACACGAGTCTCTTTCTTTGCCTATACATAATCAAGAGATCCTGTTAGACCCCAGCACTCTTTAATAACCATTATTTTTAAGAGTGTGATTCCTAAGTGATCATGGCCTACCCTGCTATAGAACATTCAACTTTGACACATAAGCGTTCATTCAGGAAAGGCTTGGTAATTAGCCGAATGGTTAGGTAAGGTGTTTTAGGCAGAGATGTTAGTTTTTAGATATTTGTTTCTAGGGCAGGGGTAGTGCAGGACCAGGGCTGGAAATCACCGCTACAACTGAATGTTTAGTATTAGCTTTCACTGCACTCTTGATGGTTAGTTTGATGTCTTTACCTTCTTTGCTGTAGTGTTTTTCTCATTATCCACAGGTCCAATCAGCAGTATCCTGGTCAACAGATATGGTAGTCGTCCTGTAATGATACTAGGGGGCTGCCTCTCAGGAGCTGGACTCATTGCTGCCTCCTTTTGCAACTCAGTGGAGGCCTTGTATTTCTATGTGGGTGTGGTAGGAGGTGGGTTGACTCTACAAGACTCACTCTACAATAAATCTGTAAATGACATTATATTTTAATGACCATCTTTTTTGTCTAAAGTGAAATCATTTTCTTATCTTGCCTTCATGTTTGTAATGTCCTAACAGGCCTCGGACTTGCATTCAATCTCAACCCCGCCCTTATAATGATCAGCAAATACTTTTACAAGAGAAGACCTTTTGCTAATGGAATTGCCATGGCCGGTACTCCTGTGTTTCTAGCCACGTTAGCTCCCATGAACAGTTGGTGTTATGACCTGTTTGGCTTGAGGGGTAGCTTCCTTATCCTGGGTGGGCTTCTGCTTAACTGCTGTGTAGCTGGAGCTCTCATGAGGCCCATTGGACCAAAGCGCAAACCTGCTTTGGAAGAACCTGACACTTCACAAAAGAAGAAAACAGTGATGGAGATTATCAATAGTTTTATTGATCTGTCCCTCTTTAAACACCGTGGCTTCCTTTTGTACCTCACAGGCAATGTTGTCTTGTTTTGTGGCATTTTCACCCCCCTTGTGTTCCTCAGCAATTTTGCCAAGACTAAGGATATTCCAAACGATAAAGCTGCATCTTTGCTATCAGTATTGGCTATAGTGGACATGGTAGCACGGCCCTCAATGGGAACAGTGGCCAACACCAAATGGGTGCGGCCCAGGGTGCAACATTTCTTTGCAGCTTCTGTTTTGTTTAACGCTATCTGCCACCTGCTTGCACCTCAGGCAGTGGATTATTTAGGGTTCATTATCTATTCTGCATTCTTTGGGTTTGGGTTTGGATGGCTGAGCTCTATTCTTTTTGAAACACTGATGGATCTGGTGGGGGCAGAGCGCTTCTCTAGTGCTGTGGGGCTGGTGACAATTTTGGAGTGTGTGCCAGTGTTACTCGCCCCACCCTTGCTGGGTAAGTATGAGAATCTGATTTTTAAAGAGTATTATTTTTGTGAGCTGATTGTTTGCTTTTGCATGATTTTAAAAAAAGCTAACAGGCTAATATTTGATAGTACAAGGTACAGCTACCATGTATCTGCACTCACTGTCAATTTTATCAAACAAGAGCACTTTGTAGCTCCACTGTTACAGCTTGTAGTCTGTTTCTCTGCATACTTCACAATTCTTCAATGGCCAGGGCACCCTAATGGCAGTGGCGGATCATTCTCAGCACTGCAGTGACACTGATGTGGTGTTAATGTGTGTTGTGTTGGTATGACCTGGACGTATGTATGCTGAATGTAGCTAGAAAGCTCAATGTAAAATGCTGAGAGTGTACATACAGTTTTAACAGACTGCAAATAGTATTAATTAAGTACTAAGCTCATAACCATTCATCAGTTGTATGTCACACTGGTCGAGTTTTTAGCCGTGCTTATAGTAATGTAACGCTAAAGTTAGTCTGCAGAGTCTACTCTGTACTGCAGAATACAGATGATTATAGACTCAAAATCAATTCAGGCTAGGCAAACTATGTATCTGTCCCATGAAGAACGCCATGTGATACTTTAATGAAAAGGCAAAAGCATAGGACAAAACTTGAGTACTGCATTATTCATTTTCTTTGGAGAACCAGGAGTTACACCAATCTGTAGTATACATATCCCACCATTACATTCTGTAGACCCATTTCAGGCTTCTACAACTCCTTGTGGGTTTTATTTTTCAAGAAGGCTCAAATTATTCCTATGCTTGCGTTACAAGGGTGTCAAACTGAACCCTTAAAGGAGCCATATCTAAGATTTTAGTTTAAAACTTAGTTTAAAACCTAAAATTATTAAAAGAATGTTTAAAAACTATGCTTTTATTGGTGTGTCCAAGACATATATGTATTATGTTGCATACATACCTGCTGAAGCAAGCTAACCAGCTAGCCTGGCTAATCAGTCCAACATAAAAGGATATAGAAGTTGCACTGTCCAAAATCAAGGAACCCAAACAGCACTGCTCAAAAATAGGTTGAATGTACTTCCCCTGGTTAGATAATTTAGGGACAGGTAGCCAGTATAAGGAAGAGTAAACAAAATGCAGACTGAAGCTCTTGACAAGCAACCATTATAACAACTGCCAACCACTCTCAGCAACAAACCATATTTGTCAGGAAACAAAAGAGCATCTAAATAGAAACAAATCAAGAGTTAATATTGGTGTTGCTTTCTACTGCTGGAGATGCTCCCGGTAATTAAATGAGTTTTATGCTAAACTCACAGGCTTTCTTATAGACTAGTAAATTAACAGCTCTTAATGCTGACACTGAGGAGAAGGGAACTGTGCATTTGCTTGTTTCTTACTATATGGATGGACACCCCAACTTTCTAATAAAATGTTGCATCATCTTGCACATTGCTCCTTTAAAGTAAATAAATGATCTCAGATTTAGGATGACTGTATGAAGCAACAGTGCCTTTGACAGATTATAAATGACCTCAATGACCTTGTGATGAAAAATAAAATAGAAAGGAAACTTTAATATAAAATCAGGCATTAAAAGATCATCTGTGTTAAAATCGTATAGACTATTTAGACTAGACCGCCAATTCATTTTTATGGAGATGTTTTTTTTTTTTAGAGATGTGCTAAGCTGCGCCCTTACACAACAGTGGTCCTTCAGGGTTCATTAGTAACGGAAAACATATAGAACCATATATAGTTACAGAACCATGAGAACTGGTTGAGGATGATTTGACTGTAAAAACTAACTGTATAAACCTGTTGTATAATAATCTTAAATGTATGGTTCTATATAGCACCAAAAAATGTCCACTTTTATTACAACTAACCCTTTATGGCACTATACAGAGCCAGTTTTGCTATGAGTGTGCATTTTGCAAGTGAAAATAGAGTAATTAAGAGGGAAAAAGGCGCAGTAGTTTAAAATCTTAAATTTCTTAAAGAATGTGAAAGCGTTCATAATGCTCATATTGTATTTGTCCTTACAGGAAAATTTAAAGACATCTACAACGACTACAAATACACTTACATAAGCTGTGGAATAATCCTGTTGGTCGCAAGCTTGTTCCTCTTTGTCGGCATGGGCATCAACTACAGGCTGCTGGATAAGGAAGCAAAAGAGGAAGCTAAAAGAGCCCAGCTGAAAGAAACGTCAGATGAATACAGCACAGAGACTGCAGCCAAGGAGACTGGCAACAAGGAGACAGAAATAAGCTGATTCCAAAACTGCAGGAGTGCACTAACTGAGCTAGTCCGTGAATGACTGGCATGGAATGCACAAACAGAATTCACAGGAAGACAAACAGACGCATAGGTTTTTATAACCAAAGCACTCTGGTTGCTTTGAGGACAGGCTGTTATTACACAATTTCTTCTTATTTTTTATCTTCTACATGTTTTTTTGGAATTTGTGCAGTTATATGGATATGTGTAAATAAGCCAAGAAATAATTTATTTCTACTATTTAACAAAAATGTAGAAAAATGCTGTATGTTTATGCAAGAATAAACAAATAAATGAGGGAAAAAAATGAAAGACTGTATTACTCTTTAGTTTCAGTAAAGAGTGCAGTGCATTTTTAGCTTATTTGGCTGTTTATAAGCTATAGTAGTTGTACAGCATAGTGGATAACGTCACTGATCTGCACTCTGGAAAAATGTTTATTTGCCCATCCAGGACAGCATGTCAGTGCTCTAGTTATAAGACACTGCATTCATCTACCACTGTAAGTCACCCTGGATCAGAGAGTCTGCTAAATATGTAAATATGTTTAAGAGAGTTCTGGCCAAGATTTGGCAAGAGCAAGCCACTGCAACATCTGCTCCTAGAGAAAGAGTGGAGTAGCTTACAGACAGTTATTCTGATTGAAGATGACTCCTGACATATTATTCGCTCCAGTAAATAATTTTCCTTCTTTCTTACATGAGCACCAGTTAAATATAGTGCAGTTATTAAGTGAAACATTTTACTGCACATTAGCAGTGGTAGTAAGCGGATCTGAGTAGGCGCACCCAATAAAGTGACCATTAAGTGTCTATTGCAGTGCAGTTGAACCTGGTGGTGGGATGTTTACAAAGCAAACACCATTTATTTGCTGTTTAAAACAAAAAGTGAACCAACGTATGTGTTCTGAGCTTTTAATAGTGATGCTGATAATGGTAAAACATTCCTTTGCTTGTGCCTCTTTAGTTTACTTTAGTTTTTGGTTTAATTATAACACATTTTGACAAACTGGTGAAGTTCCCTTCTAATTTCCAAAATTGAGGACTGTCCAATATGAATGCCCCTCAACATGTTCTGAGATCCCCCAAACCCCCCACAGTCTACTAGCCAAAACCTTATATCTCCGGGATGATAACTTTACAAGAGAAAGGCAAGTTATAATTAGATTTTTTTCTAGTAATTTTAACCAACCATCCACAATACTGAATAACCCTGCTTCATGGTCACCTAAAACGTCAAATAAAACCTGGCACATAAATAGTTAACCCCCACTAAGTATTTACCTACATGCCAAAAGCAGCAGCTGAAACTTCTCCAGACAGAAATGGTCAGTAATTGCATAGGAAATGTTAGGATAGAGTAAACCAGCACTGAATGACTGCTAGAGGTTACAGACTTAAAGAACTGCCAGACTGACATTACCAGTCAATCCGGAATCAGGCAGTTCTTATGCATTTTAAGCACCAGCCATTTCAATTTGCCATTTTTCGACTTTAAAATACCACTGTCATCATTTTTGGCTGTAAATCTTACAAAACTCATCACGTTGTGTTGCGTATTGAGACATATAGTGAGGGCAGACGATAAGTACTGCAGGCATGACTCTGCATTAAGAGGCTTAAGAGAACATCGGCTGAGTAGCCAGACTCACTATAGCATGCTCAACGTTATCATGAAGTACAGTATGTTAGTAGGAATGAAGTATCTGCAGTGTCCACCAGGTGGCACCTGCATCATGCTAAAAGGAAAAAGGCCATGTTTCCTGGTGACATAAATCTGGGCTAAGCAATAACCTGTGTGTGTGCTAATGTGCTGTGTTGACAAGCTTCCATATGAGAATCAGCGGCAGCAGACTCTTCACTTTTACAGCCTTTAATCACGTGGGCTGGCCATCTGGATCATCTCTGAGGCACAGTCAGAAATACAAATGCAACATTGCCATTCTTATTACAGAGATCATACATCTGCAGAAAAGAGACTTTACAATAGTCAGTGCTTCACATCTTCACTAAACAATTCTAGACCCAGCTTGAGCACAATCCATTTCTCTCGTTCTCAGTCCCTACTTCTATGGCTCTTTTTTGGCCTACCGACAAAATGAAAACTAAAAATCTTATGCACGACAGGGAGACAGAAATCTAATCAAGTCTTCTTCTGTTCTGTGAGCTCAACATGTAGTGAGTTCGGGAATATAAAGTGTTGTGTTCAGCTAGATTCTTGGTAAAGACAGGCCATAAAATGTCTTTGCGGTTAATTAGCTCACACTGAGCATGTGTGAGAAGCCTAACGTTCTGTGTGTGTGTCACAATTCTAGGCACACTTTTAGTCTTCCTATGTACAATGTGTAACAGAAGAATGTTTATATTTATATTTCACTTTCTTTTTAAGTTCACCTGAGTGTTCAGCAAGTCTTAAGAGTTCCTCTATGACTTCTCTCTTTCCTGGGGAAGATTAGAAGGATAGATAAAATGAGCCTAAAGTGTGCTGACCATAATAAATAAGGCAATGGCTATAAAAACGTCTATGCACAAGATATGTACTCTATGGACAAATGACATACAGAATCTCAAAATAACCAAAGCCTAGACATTACAGATTGATTTATGATGAAAATAAAGATGGTTATTTAGGAAAGAACCTCATGAAAGTTGTAGAATGAAAGATTCATGATGTGGTTGGGCTGTTTTCTTTTGGTTGAAGTTATCTGGCTAAACTAAAACTTTGTGAAATGCACTCTATGTTCTTAGATTCGCCCTTCACAGTCTAATAGCAAAACGTCAAACTGCATCTCAAAACTTATATTTTCACTTTACTTATTATTAGACTTTTTTTTTTCAATTAATTCTGGGTCATTTCTTTGGTCCTGTCATCATGGTCCTATGCCATATTTGCACACAGTAGGTGACACAAATTACCAGCCATCCACATTACTGAAAATACCTGCTTTACGGTCAAGTGCAGTAAAAGTTGGCACATAAATAGCTGAATATTTATCTACACAACCAAAGCAACAAACTGAAACCTCTCCATACAGAAATTATGTACGATGTTTAGTAGGGTTGGAATATCTGTAATGCTGCCAGGCTGTTTTCTTCCAAACGTTGGAAACCCTGTTGGGATGCTTGACATCATGGCCGCCTCAGCTACAAAGATGAAACTGATTGATGGTTGATTCGTCAAGCAAGACAGTGATCTAAAACATACATCCAAGCCCACAAAAGATGATTCAATGACCAGAGCATCAAGCTTTTGATACGGGCATCCCAGTCCCCTGACATCACTGAAAACCTGTCAGGCGAGCCGAAGAAGAGCTTCTCAAAGAAAAGGATTTGGGTTTTTTCCCTCAGATCCCGTCACGACTTATAGAAGAACACTCACTGTTGTTCATAATAGGAGGTTACAAAAGTACAGAATGGAGCGTTGCCAATAATTGTGATCTGGTTTTGTCAAAAAATGTAGTTTTCTGTATATATATGGCTAATCTGTTTAATACAGCATGAATTACACAGTGACCCACAGGAGGAGTGCTGTGTTTGCATGCCACTTGATTGGAGATGGAGCAGACAGGCGTTAACTGTGTACCATATGTCCCGAATCCTCTGATCTATGTCCATGTGGCTGGAATTGACCCCTGGTGGATAAAGAGCTCCAAATTGGCTGTTTGATATATGGCCAGTCCTTCTTAACAGTGCTCCCCTCTGTCAATTCTCTCCTTTGCTCACAAGGTCAGCCTTCTTCTACAGCTGGACAAATTGGAGGAGCTTATGGTGTTACACACACATGCTCATGTGGACACCCCAGGTGGACTGTGAATGTACACAAACACACATATATGCATTGTCCATTCTCTGCAGGCTTGACGCCTAGCTTCCACCAGCATATTGAGATTGAGAGGTGAAAGGAAACAATAAGGGACAGAGAGACGTGCTGCAAACCAGAGATACAGGATGTGCTATGCACCCAAACAGTGAACGGGTGGGGACAAATAACTGTGCTATTACGTCATTCGTGATCTCACTGCATGCTTGGTTTAAGAGTTGCAGATAGTACTGAAGTATCTATGTACTATTTACTGATAATTTTTCTAAAGGAAACAAAGCATTAGATTCCATAGTGTGGTTTTTTTGAACAACCAGTCATACTGCTGGCAGTGATGGATGCTAGTAACTTGGTAAACAATTATACTTCTAAATAAAGATTTCTAAGGCCATGTGATTGTCTTGAAGATAACTCATCTCTCTAGTAAGTAGCCTTATATGTGGACGGCTATCATTTAAGTCCCTCCAAACACTTCTTTCCTCTGAATTTCTTTTTCTGGATATTAGTGTAGGCCATATGTTGTAAAATAAAATTTACACATGTTCAGGTTTCACTAGTTCATTTGTTTCTGTAATTGCACCCTCTAGGTAATCATATTAGTAGCTTGAATGTTCCTGTTCATCTTTATGCTGACAATCAGATTTATTCAGCTTTTAGTGGTAGCCAAAGTACATAAACCATACACACAAGTTAAAGTAGAGCTACCCACAGTACAATATTTACCCAAATAAAGGTAAACTTGCGTAAATGTTTTTGATGTTATATGTACTTAGATATGGAGAGTAACAGTAGCATGATTTATAATGTCACTAATGTCCTGTTATCATTTCTGGAACAAGACTCTTAATCAGCTCATTGTAGGTGAGAAGACTCTAGTGTCTCTCAGTCCAATAGTCTTTTAGTAGAAGTTCATTAATTAGTCTGACACTGACGTCTATTCAAATGATAATAGACACAGAGCACTAAAGGAGAACAGTTTGCATTAGCTAGAACCAAGCTCTGTCCAACAGATCAAAACGAAGTGACCACTGTAATCTGATTGGCAAGCTAAATCACGCTTCTTTCATTTTAATGTTACGTTTTCATGCACACATATGAGAAAAGGAAGAAGTGATTTGGCCAATATGCAGTGTAGTAAGAAGTAAGATATCTGACTTTGACTGTAGTGGAGATAAAGTAAAGTGCAGAATGGAAACACAGATACAGATACACCAAAAACTATTCAAGTACAGTAACCAATTATATTTACTTGATTTCTATCCACCAATGATTGCTGTAAATTGTAATGACCCTGAAAGACTGGTCATTCTTACCTATTGTCTGACAGATCTCAATCTGGATGTTGCATAATTTTCCCAAGTTCAACTAGAACAAGACTAAAGTCCTAATTGTGGGCCTGGAGGATAGGTCCAAAAGGGTGCAGTCAGTTCTTGATTGTGCTGGGTTTAAGGCCGGGCTCTTTGTGAGAAATCTGGGTGTGATTTTTGTCTCTCACCTCAATTTCACTGTTAACATCAAGAAGCTTCTTTACTTCTGTTTTATTTAGATTAGAAACACTGGCAAGTTCAGACATATCCTGCCCTTTTTGATCATTCATGTCTTTCTCTCCTCTCTCTCCCGGCTGGACTACTGTAATGCCCTGTTCACCTGTCTGAATCAGATAGACGTGGCTTGTCTGCAGCTTGTTCAAAATGCAGCATCACCAGGACAGAATGCAGAGAGCATATTACACCCGTGATGGCCTCTTTTCTTTGGCTGCCTGTGGGCTATAGAACATACTTTAAGAGCTAGTGCTCACTTACCAGGCTTTACACAGTGAGGCCCCAGCATATGTCAATGAGAATTTATGTCCGCTTTATAATGCGGTTTTCAAACCAGGGTCTATTAGCTGGCCCCCAAACCAAACTAAAAGCAAAGGAGGGGCGGTCCTTTGCAGCTTATGTGCATAAACTGTGCAATAATCTCCCCCCTTGCATCAGATTTACACATCAGTTTGTTTGTTTAATGTTATTTCCTTTATTGGACTCCTTATATCACCACTTATGCAATTTTACCCCATGAGTTAAAAATAGCTTTGACAAGATAATAATATGCTCCAGCCCTTAGGCTATGTTAGAGTATCTTCTTGGTTAAAATAGTGTTATAGCAAGTAAATAAAAAAGTACATTGTGTTTTTTCTTCATTCATTTATTTTTCAATTCATTTTTATATGGGGGCACATTCATTGTTTTCAGGGGGCCCTGATGTAGCCACTGCTTTGAAGTCCTTCAGTTGCATGTAAAACTATTATATTATCCAAGAAAAATGCGGGGTCCTTCCTGTCACGTTTAAGCTTGACGTTGTTAACAATGAAGCGCTCAATGGGAGATCAAGCACTCCTCTGTTCCTCCCTTATTAACGTAGTAGGTGTTTATTTTCTCAGGCCCTTTTTTCCTTGCGCCCATGTATAGACATATGCTAGACCTCATGATGCAGGGTGTTGGGACTAGGCCTCCACAATAAGGTTCCCCAAACAAACACATGGGTTAATGGAAACATGTCTCTTCTTTTTCGTAGTTTGGATCATCCGGCTTCCTTAGATGAAGGAGAGCGAAGGACTGTTTAGGTGTGGCTCATGGAGTAAACCACTACATAGATAAAATAAATATTTTCCCTTGATTTCTAGGCTTTGCACACAATTGCTGCAAAATCAAAGAAGCCCTTGTACTTCCCCATGAAAGAACATGGGAAAACCATGTTTCATTAAGGAACGCTGAGAAAAATAATGTGAGGAAAAGAAATATTGTGCATCACAGCAATAACTGATTACTAAACTGGGCACTTCAGTTTGTTAGTCGTGCAATTTAATCTATGAAAAACAGATCACAATAGGATAATCAGCGTTTCCACAGTACTTTGCTCTGCATTCCTCTCCCCTGCCACTTCCCTTCTGTCTCTCTTTATATTCCTCCCACATGGGTGGCATACAGCAGAGCTGTGTGGTGTCTGTCTCACAGCCATGCACATTTCCAAATCATGTTTGTTTTGTCTGGGCAGAACAGAATAAGAAGAATATTCTTGTTCAGGTCCTTTGTCCCCTGCTAGCTCACTCGAGAGGGAGAGAAAAATGAATGCCTTGCCACTTTATTGGACAGTGGCTGTCGATACATTTGCTCCCCGGATGATTTGCCACCAGAGACGTTTCTATCAGTGGTGCTTGCATCTCGCCTGCTTTTTATGGGTCAGAGTGCCATTGTCTTTTGGGTGTACTTTTTTCCGTAGCTATAATGGATTTTTGTTTTGGATTGTGTTATTTTCAGCTCCATTATTATTTAGATGTATATAATTCTATTTCAAAACTGTATACAAGATATGCTATCTTTCTAAAAGATGATGGTGCTGCCACCAGACTTTGGGTTGGGGCCTAAATCTTCATTTAGTTCAAATTAAAGTTGTGGTTGTTTTACTCTGTGATTTTGTGTATGTTGGAAGTGTCTACTTTCTTCATGTCTTTAGGGGTTTTTATATTTGAATTCAATTTATGTATATACTATGTATATAAATATATATTTTACACAAAACAAGCCTCAGAGAGAATCCTTTATGCCCATGTCAACATTTCTAAAGAAAGAAGGAATGCACTTGTGAGCTCAGCAACACCAAAAGGCATGGAAGACCTCGGAAGACACCTCAATTGGATAATCCCAGAATTGTTTCCATGGTGAAGAAAACCTCTGCACAACATCTTGTCAGGTCAAGGACATTCTACGGAAGGGATGGCACATCATTGTCAAAGTCTTCAGTAAATAGAAGCTATTATAAGTGCAAATACAGAGAGTTTACATCAAGATACAAACACTGCTACACTCCAGTACAGATAGGCTAGGTTAGACATTGCTACAAAACATCTAAACAACATTTCTGTAATAACATTGACCACTGATACAAGTAGCAGGACGAACTGTGAAGTACATAGAGTTGTACTTTTTACTATGATTCAGCCAAATGCTGCAAAACTGAAAATATACCACTTTGTCATGCAAATGGATAATGACTCAAAACATACTGCAAAACCAATCTAACAGCTTATTAAAGCAAGAGGTCAGAGTCAGCCAAACAAAACTGAAAGCAGAATGATCCACAAATAAGCAGAAACTAAAGGTGGCTGCAGTTTAGGTCTAGCTAGGGAGCTCAAAGGAGAAAACTCAGCATTTGCTAATGTCCATGGGTTCCATTCTTCAGATCATCATAGGCTGCAAAGGATTTTAAACCTCTTGAATTCAAGTTGAAAGTCTTCTCCTCAGTCACATATTGACTGCTTTATTTTAAGTCAATTGTGGTGGTCTGACTGTATATACTGCATTAGGCAATTCATACACTCATCGTCATAGCTGCACTCAGAAGGAAATGTGGGATTGCAGTGCTGCTTGGAAAGAAGATAAAGTTTACCAGGAACAATAAATGATGATAAATGTAGACTGATTTACTGATACTGGTGTCCTGCAATAACCCATTCCATAATCCATCTTGGCTCTGACCATGGTGCCTCCATACCCAGATTCATTGGTCATCTCCATCAAGACGAAAGCGGGACTTGTCACTGAAGATGACCCACTGCCATTCTGGGTAAATCTATAACTGTCTGGCACGACACCATTGCAGTCTTTGGCAACGTTGACGTGGTTTTAAGGGTTTTAAAGGTCTGCATGCATGTAGTCCTGTGTCAAGCAGCCACCTGACAATGATGCTGGCACTAACAGGATCACTGCTCGCAAAATGTCCGAGTCAGATACAGTGATAAGGCGTACACGGCCTGAAACTTGAAACATGAAACTTGAATCATTCACATGTCTCAAAATTTTGATTTTATATACATATATATACTGCCCTGTTAGATTCAGTTCTGTCCTGCTCTATATTTCACCTGTACTTTCTCACTGTAATCTGACCATGTAATCAGCCCCGGTGACCTTCAGTAACAAGCTCTCAGTAATCATTCAACAGTAACAAAATGTGTGTGCCTTTGGAGAACTTAATTGTCAGGCCTGTGAACAAGTGAGCTCACAAAAGGTGTACAATACAGCTTCAAAAATCCGCTCATTAGTGATAGGATTCTGCTGGCCTGTTTGGAAAAGTTTCCCAATGCTATTACTTTCCTGTCCCACCTTGGGGCTAGAACATGGCCAGCCGCTACCTGACCTTTACTCCTCTGTTCAAACTCTGTCTTTGATTACATCTCCTTTTGGAATAACATGAACATTACACAATGTCACGACAATACACGAAGTTTAAGTGCTTGGCAAAATAGACAACATTAATTATTATGGCTAATGCTGTCTCTCACACTCCAGTTGCAAAATTGAATCCTATTGAAAGAGAGCTGAAGGAGTTCTTAGTGTGGATTTGGAACAAAGGACAAAGAGGAGGGGAAAGGTGGATGAAAGTGGGCTTGACAGTCAACTTTGTGGAGCCAATAGGATACAGCCTTTAGCTCTTTGTTAACTTCAAGAGCCAATAAGAGCTTGTGTGGCCTCAATCTAGCACCGGAGGTTGAAATTGTCCACTTGGATCCAGTCTGCTACATTATAAAGTGAACTTTCGTCCCAAATGCCTGTGGTTGTTGCTTTAGAATTTGCCCCAGATCAGGTCTTTGCCTTCACTGTGCAGGTCACCGTCTGACAGAAAAAAGCCTTTCCGGCCTCTTCCGAGGAGTAGGAGTGTGCTTTGGACCGCTTTCTGCTGAGAGTTTGAGAGTGGTGTTAGAAAGGTAGGAGCACTGTCTGTGAAAATGTCTGTGGCTTCTGAGAGTGAATATGCTAATTATTAGAGCCTGCCTGTGCAACATGAAACCACGTAATCTGTAAATCTATTTTGTTTGTGCGTTTGCTTCAGAGACCATGCAAATGTTGCTTCCAGCTTTCTGAGTGTAATTAAAAATATGCAATATTCACAACTAATATCAGAAAGAAATATAGAAAATCAAATGATCCACTGTAGTAAACCGAAGGAGAAAAAGAATGTGGAAGTGTAGGGAGAGTTGTCATATCTGCTTCTCTCATATCTTGAGCAGTATATATGCTTTCAAGCCAGATATTGCATTTAGAAGCTATTGAAAATGTGGCAATATCTTAAAAACCTATTACAGTGAATGAAATAGAGATAGAGGATTCAATGATCAGGCATCAATGGCGGTGGTGTCATGAGGAGTCTTCTGAAATAAAAACACAACAGGGGGCATAATCTGAGATGAGTCACTGATCCCTCTCAGTTCTCCCTGATCCTACAAGACAAATCCAAGCGGGCACATTGAGTGGTTTAAAATGCCAATTCAGAAAATAACCTGATATTGGTAGAACTCTGGTAGAACTCTCTGACACAAAGCCTTGATCCTTCTGAAATAGCATGAGTCACATTTGTAGGGCATGTTGACTTCCAACATATATATAACTCCTGCTTCTGCAGCTTATGGATATTTTATATGCTGAGACCGGCTCAGAAGAGTCAATAAAAGTCAGGTATCCTTTGAATGGTCTGCTTTCTGATGTGACTACTTGTGAGCACTTGTCAAAACACTTTATATAAAGGGCTTTTGATTAGTCGGATGTAGAAACAGTCACATGCAAAAGCTTTAACACCCATGACCAAATTGTGTTTTATTAATTTGATTACAATAACCCATACTCTACAAGAAACAAACATTTATTACTGCAAATTTTATGGCATAATTATTATCTACTGACTGAGTTTACTGGAGAACAAAATGAAAGATAATAATTATATTACAATCATTTCTGTATAGGTCATATTTTATAATGTATTTTTTCCAGTATGTTAAATACAGCAGATAAGTAGGTTGGACACACGTGCAAGGCAATTGTTTCTTTACGATGTTGATTTCAAAAACTGATGTCATTTGACTGTCTGAGATTATTAGCCATTTAATAGTTAAAATTTTTAAAAAGCCATTTAAAAGTTTTGCTCTCTGTTTGTAGAAGATCAGCTCTCCCTCTGTGCGGATACCACCATGGCTCCTGCTGTTGGGGGTCCTGTGGGGTACACTCCTCCAGAAGGAGGCTGGGGTTGGGCGGTGGTGGCTGGTGCCTTCATCTCTATTGGTTTCTCCTATGCCTTCCCCAAGTCCATCACTGTGTTCTTCAAAGATATCGAAGTGATCTTCAATGCCACCAGTAGCCAAGTGTCCTGGATTTCTTCCATCATGCTGGCTGTCATGTACGGTGGAGGTGAGACAAGGTGTTTGTGGAAGTTGCACTTTCTGCATATCTGTGAAAAGCTTTCTGGATTTGCCTTAATGTAGTTCTCAGGCCCAGCTTGCAGTGTTGCATATTTTTGCACTCCTGATTCAGCTTATATTAGGTGATTATCGAGCACATCTACAGCCAAATGTGCTAGAACATGGAAAACACTAAGGTATGCAGTACACTGGATCCTTTATGACTTACTGAAGTAAACCGAAGGTGAAAACATGTGGCAGTATGGGAAGAGTTGTCACTTTTATAAGTAGATATATGATGTGAAGAGAGTAGAGAAGTCTACATTCATACTTAAGTAAAATCTAGTTAAATAATGACTTGGGCAGACATGAAGCTATCGAAACGTGATAAGTTCAAGAGTATCAGTTTAAAACTACAATTTAAATACTGAGCTTCTTAAAGGACAGTGAAACTTCCAAGTGCATCCAACACCCATCGGTATAGAATTTGATAAATGATCATTTGAAATGAATTGAGAAATGCGATTTTGAGATTTAATTGAGTTTTTCATTGAAAATAAATGATAAAATGCAAAAAGAGAGTTAGTAATCAACTGAATGTAAACAGCCTAATGTAACACAATAATTAGTGCATATTTTAATTCATACAGTCAATTCAAGTTATAAAGTTTGGTGCAAAATGTTCAATTTGGGGAAATTTGGATTTCAATACAGTGGTCATGATATAACCTGGTGTCACAATGTCTAAAAATGATTTACTATCCAAAATGGCCAGTAATGCTTTTGAGGATCTTAGAACACAGCTCTTACCCTGTTCTTACCCTGTATGTCTATCTGCACCATGAATGGATTTTAATAATACATTGTGGACCAAAACTATGACTGCGATGTAGCATTCCTGTGGACCTCTAATTTCTGTCACCGCCACTGTGAGCAATTCTGGCACAATAAGTCTCTCCAAAACTGATACTTTTACATCAAGCCACTCAGAATTTCTTTACATATTAACCATGAATTAAATTGCTTTGAAAAATGACTGGAATTCACCTTTAAGTACATGTAACTAGTTACTGTGTACCTTACTGTGGATTCGTCTAGGAATAACTAATGGTGGAGCTGTTTTTATCTGGAACAGGAGGCAGTAGTTGTCTGACCTTTGAGTTTCCTCTTTGATGGTATAAGACTGTATTATACTTTTGTGTAACAGTAGGTTTATGCAGTGAGCTCCTTAGGATTGTGTGAAAGCAGGGATATAAATGTAAAGTTAGCACCTTGAGAACCCAGAAGCCTAGCCAGTTCCTTGGTTTTCAAAAGCTGTAACACTTTCGCATAATTGAGGACACATTCAAACCTTTCAAGCCTCCCACCCTTTTATATTCAGCAGATTAAGAACTCCCAATATACAATTTCACTCAATTTTGACTTACACAAGTCTGTTTCATATGTTATCCTCTGCCCATACCTTTTACTGGCTTACTTAATCCTCTTGGTCCCAAATGGGACAAGGATGTCTTTAAGTCAGCCTTATATCAACACTTTTCTCAGTCTGTTAATATGACCAGTGAGTTCATGAAGGAGATGATGAAGATCTCGGTACACTCTATTAGCTTAAAGTGGACCAAATAAAAAGGCTGTCATTCGTATGAATAGAAAGAGCCAGTTGAGTGCAGGGCAAGCTTCAGACGTTGTAACTCTGTGAGAGCAAGCTCTGAATGGGCAACTCTATCTGTCTCTGGAGCCTGTCTTCTCAGTCAGCCCTTTATTCTGTGAGCAAGGGGTGTCAGATGTTTTCCTTGGAGAGAGATGAGGAGATGAGATGCTTCAGTCTGGAGTCACACAGACTTGAGATGACTACTGTCAATACGCAGCCCTGTCTCAGGAACTGGAGCACTGCTGAATGATGTCAGATCAACTATGTAGTCTACTATACAGCATCCACTTTCATATCCACATAGCAGGAACTGAATATGAAAATGAAAGTAGACTATGAAAGTCTATAAGGGTCACCAAAAAAGTTCTACATAAATTACATCATAAATACAGCCATATACAAAAGTTTAAACACCCCTTGTCAAATTATACATTTTGCTGGTTTTCTAGGTAAAAATATGTTCTAATCTTTACAAAGAACAAACTTAAATATTGCATTTTGGCAGTTTAATATTATACAGCTCCAAAAATAAATAAAACACCACTCCAGTTTCTTCTTAAATCAGCGTCTCCACATGTACAGCAGGTTCTTCGTGAGGAGCAGAAGGTTGGGTTCTAGCTTTACTGGCAGATACAGTGAGCGTCTTGTTCATAAGAACAAGGTCAAGCAGCAAACACACAGGACAACACAGCTACAGACTGGCAGTGGGCGAAAACCACTCTCTACTGACCGTGATAAGTGCCAGCTCATCCAAATGCCACCGTAAGATAATCGCCAGTGACCTACAGAAAGACTGGCGAGTGGTAGCTGGGATGAAATGCACAGGGAACATGATTCAGAACAGGCGTCTGGAGGCATCATTAGTGATTTTCTAGATAACCTTTTTTCTGGAATTTGGGAGACAATGTTTCCAGTAGTGTATAGAATAAAACAGAACTGCTCTGGTCAAACACAAACCCAGAAACTGTAATACTAGAGAAACTGATCATTTTGAGGTGGTCTCCTAAATTTCCAGAGCTTTATATATACACTTTAAAGCACAATTACTGTTATATATATATATATATATATATATATATATATATATATATATAAAACAGTAATTGTGCTTTAAAGTGTGTAAATGTGTGTCTGTAGAGGATGTACACATATTTACACTCCTAAACCTAAACCTAATTTGACAGTTTGTGCCAAACCTTTTGCAAACGACTGCAACTTGTACAACAACACAGATTACAGTGTATTGCGTGCTCAACAGTGTAGGAGCACATCACTGAATCACTGATGTGATGTGTTTAAAGATTAACATGATTTATATTTGTTAGATCATGTAAATGTCTTAATTCATCAAAACGCCCACTGAAACTCATCTGGAGCGTCTGAGGTCGATCAAGATGCTCACAGCTCACAATAAAACTTTTGCATATTGCAGTCTTCTGTGATATCAATAAAGCAATGGCCATTTAACAACAAACAATACACTGTGCACTTCTAGAACAAAGGGTGTTTTGTGTCTGCAGGCATATAGTCAACAAACCTACATGGTGGTCATCACACACACATGAGCTTATTGGACATCTCATTTCAAAATCATAAGGATAATATGGAGCCCCTCCTCCTCTGTGGCTATAACAGCCACCACTCTAGGCTTTCCACAAAAAATTAGGGTGTTTCTGCTTTTTATCAAAAGAGCATTTGTGAGGTCAGGCAGTGAGGTTAGAGAAGAAGGCCTGGCTTAAAACTGACATTCCAGTTCATCTCAAAAAATGTTGGACTGCGGATGACTGCGGGTGAGGTCTGTGCTCGCTTCAGGTCTCTGGAGTTCCCTTTGAGCACAGGGGCAAACTCAGGCTGAAACAGGAAACTGGCTTCTTTAAACTGTTGCCACAAGGCTGGCAGAATACCATTGTGTAAAATATCTGTTTATGCTGCAGTATTAACAGTACCTTTCAGAAGAACTAAGGGGCCCCAGACCATTATCCCTCCTCCACCAAACTGTACTGCTGGCACTGTGAGTCTGTATGTGGGTGATCCACTTCTATCAATCACATAATTTAAATAAAATTTCTAACTATAATTTGCTAACAGAACACTGATACCATATCTGCTGAGAAAGTTTTAAATACACAGGTGACTTACCTCATGTGTGAAACATCTCATGGATATGTCAGGCAGCCAGTGCAACGACCTCACTTGTTTTTAATGATGGTGTGACTGTTAATGGCAGTAGTAAGATGGATTCCAAATTTTACAGAACTTAACAGCTCTGATCCAACCAAATGCCTCAAAACTCTGTGCTTTAGTTTGAAACAATGATCTGAAAGGCATTTTCGTTTTTAAGGCCATAACGTTTATTAGTTAAAGTTTACTAGTTATATACTTCTACCCTTTTTAGTTTATAATAGTACTAACTTAGTAGCTACAACTTTTAAGCTACAAGTATACCATTTATATATTATATTATGTTACATATTTATATATGACCAAGTTTCAATTGCGGTATTATTTTAAATATGCACAATATAGCTTTAACTTTAGGTAGACTTACCAGTGGACTGCATATAAAACCTGTGTATGTCACTGATAAATACATAGAAAGTACACTACAAGCATCCTCGCTTACATCTGAGTTTAAAAGAAGTATACTAATAACAAACTATACATGAATAAACTTCCATCCACATTACAACATTACATTACATCCATGCTGCACTGTATGTTACAGCTTTAAATCCATAGAGCTTTAAATCCATTACAGTTTTGTCATAGAATTTACACTGGATTTGAGGTACAATCAGTCCATACAGAAGCACATATATTGCATTGGTTAAGCTTCTTTAATTAGTACAAACACATTTAAACCTTCATTTTAGAATTTCTGAGAGAGAGCCGCCACTTAACATTTTCCTCTTTTCGCCTTGTACCTTCATGGATCGGACCTAGTTGGGAAGGTACCGGTCAAGCTCAAGAGGAAATTAGAATCCTGGTGAATTAAAGGTCATAAAAGCCCATTTCAAATAACTCCAGTACCTTCAACCTTTCCGGGATTTCACAAGCTGAAGGAATTTCACAGGGGGCTTCTAGGGTTGACAGAATATACTAACCTCCCAATTACGGTGCATGCTGCAGTTAATAACCAATAGTAAATATCCTTCCAAGCTTTAATAAAAGCACGTGTGTTATGGTGACGTCACCATTTAGATAAAGGGAGCACAATTTTGCGTCCAAAAGCCTAGTGTGACATGTTAGATATGAACTCGTGAGAAGTGGAATGTAGGGAGCACATGACTGCAGATCTGACCTCTATACTCCCACACTGCCACTGCTAGGGCCAAACCCTACAAAAAACAAAGCACATGATCATAAATGCAAACCCTCCCATGCAATGCAAAACAGCTTTGGTTCTAAAAAGAGCTGCTACTGTAAATCGTCTGTGAGGCACTATGCACAACTTAATGTATGCAAAGTACTACAATACCATATTATTGCTGTGCAGAAAAAGGAAAAAAAAGTATCTCCATGCTTTTCTACATCATGTGATCACAACAGTCTTCCTTTACATTTACAATGGACCAGAATACGTACTCCAAAACTATTTATCTTGTCAACTTCCATTAAAAATTAAGAATGTTTTGGCATTCTCAAGTCAAATAGTTTTATTTTCAATACTTCCATATGTACTAGCCTTTCAGAGGATTAAAAATGCGTTACTCTCTATCCCAAGGTGTAGCAAATAAACATTTAACAATAAATAGATCACAACTAAAACAAGAACAAGAGTATACTGAATGCAGTAAACCATAAACATAAAACAGACTGATGCAAGACATGTGATTAAAATAGAATAAAATAGGGCCCTGAGATAGACATAAGAGAGACAAAACAGACACTGAAGACAATAAGAACGATAAAGTGACTAGCAGAATTAAGATGCAGGATTAAAGTGGTATGACAGGGCCAGTATAAACAGTAGTTCAAGTTGAATAGCATTAAGGCTGTTTGTTTCCTGATGTATCGCCATTTTGGAGCAGCCAGAACTCACAGAACTCACTTCTGCACCAGTAAGCAGTGATTTTCCCAAATGTGCCATTTGGGGCTTTTGAGTAGTCTAATTAGCAGCTGACATTTTGTTGTAAGCACTTACTGACAAGAAGTTAACGTTAATTAGCCCAACAAGCCCAACTTCCTCCAGTGCTGTGATTGCACTGCCCGGTGCTTTGACCATTGGTCTTTGTGTTATTCTTTATTGCCACCCTCTCTCCGGATTTGTAAATATCTGTGCTCTTTGACTTTTTTGCTGTTCGTCTGGGCAGCCTCTTAGCAAAACCTGTCAGATAGTGTTTGTGTCTTTACAACACTGTAGTGTTTTGGCACAACAAGCTGAGGCATCTTTCAAGTTCTTTCTCTTATGCGTTCTCGTCTGTTGTTGATGGCCCAGACAGCCCAGAGGTAGCTTGCTAGGAGCAAAAGACCCCCTGATGCGTAGGCTCACATATACAGTATGGTAGAGGGTATTTTTTAGCAGCTAAGCTTTCTTACTAAGAATACTTTCAACCTTTCACGTTGGAATAAATAATAAATGGTGTAAAAAATAAAGACATTATCATATTTGAGTCCTGATTTCTAAAAACTGACCATTAGACATAAGCCATGTTTGTCTGAAATTATTTGTTAGTAGAAGCAATGTTTTTATTGGGTCTTACCATTTGATATCTCAAGTTGGTACTGTGATGTAGTATATATATTAAAAAGTGAGGCACCGAGGTTGATTATTGTGGCTTTTAGCATTGCAAACATTCAGGCAGCATAATTTTGGTTATTAGCGGTCGTACGTGTGGCCTTAAAGGTAGACTAAAACAAAGTGTAACAAACAAACTTGTTCCTTACAAGCCTGCACATTTCCGGAACAGATTAGTGTAAGCGTGTACTCATTCAAATGCTTAATGTTTGAAGTGGATTCCCCTACTAGCTGTATGAAGTGGATTACAGAAAGGACAAATAAGACAGGCCATTGTGTTAGGCCTAGGAGGACGTGCACACTCCCACCAATGGCCCCTTTTCCTACGTAGCCAAGCTTCCTCTCAGCACAGGATTTTTACCTGCAAGGATTAGGCTACTTAAAAGTGAGCACGTAGCTGAAAATGGATTGCTACAGTCCTTGGTTGGGATAATGCAGGAGTATCACTGTAGAAACACTCAGTACTAAGTGCACTGTGAGTTTGGATAGGTTAAAGAGGCCCTTGTTTTTCTTTGTCCAGTTTTTCCTTTAATGAATGTATATCAGATTGGCTCATCAACACAAACACTTTGAGTCGAAACACATCCTTGCCCTATTTTGGGGGGGCTGGACACATAATGCTCACAACAGATTGCGATGTAAAATATCCGTACAAAAGTAAACTGATAGAGAACCAGCAGACCTGAAGTAGTGTCTTATTAATGGGTCATTTATAAAGGGGTGAGTATATGTCAGTTGCCATGTCAAAGTCAAAGTAAACTTTATTGTCATTCAGACTTTACAACAGGAGTGCAAAGCTGAACGAGATTGTGTTTCTCCAAACTCTGACATGTGACAATGTAAACGATAAATTAATAAGTTACATTTTCTCCGTCTTCAAGCCAGTGAAATAACCCCACTCATTGACCAAAGGTGTCTTAAATGGACATCTGTTTTGTCTTACAGAGTTTCTGGGTAATTATATTACCAGGTCTTCAGTTTCTACAGCATGACATGTTATGAACTACAATGTCTCTGGTTTTAATAGTAACAATATTAATTGGTGCAATTATTAAGTTTGCATTTTATGTATGTTGTGCATTACTGCTCACATGATGGATATACTGGTGTAGGAGGTGCCCTGCACTGCAGCCTTGGCTACAGTACAAAAGAGAAGTGTCTTTTCAGCTCATAAACCGCCAGGAGTCGTTACATACTATGTAACTTACCATACCTCCATGTCTTAATAAGCCTCTTGTGTTAAAACACAGCATAATAAAGCCTACTGTACCTTTAAAGCTTGGTTCAGGTTTTTGTACCTGAAATGTAATGCAACAGAATGAGGCTTATCCAGCATTCCACCTAGTGATGCTTCTCTGAAGCTGTCAGGAGAAACGGCAAAGGTGCAGGTTAATGATAGCTGCAGGAACAACAGGAGATTTTGAATTCCTTTGCTGTAAAAGGTGATAACCTTAAAGCAACAGTGCCCTCTAACGGCCAAATGATGCACTGCCATATCAGACTTTTAATCCTAATTCAGTTCCACTACAGCTTTACTAGAATTTGACTGTATATAAATAAGATTAAAGACCAGTAGCTTTATTAATCATAGGCATCCACAGTTAATATTTATGTAGTGTTATATTAACCCTCCAGTATATATAATGAATCTTCATCTTACGTTTTTTTTTTGTAGTAGTCCAAAGAATCTCTCTGTGTATATCTGTCTCTGTTTCTCTGTGTTGCTCTACTCTCTTTTTTCTCATCCCCCGCCTTAGGTTGCCGATCATCAGCAAGTATCCTGGGGATTAAACAAGTAGCTATGGGACAGTCGCCGATCAATAATGATGATAGTAGGTGGCTGTCTTTCAGGATGTGGACTCATTGCTGCCTCTTTCTGCAACACAGTGGAAGGCTTGTATTTCTGTGTGGGTGTGGTAGGAGGTAGGTTATCTTAGACGCTTCATTAACAGGGAACACGGTTCATGTTCACTGTGATATCATCCAGCAATATCCTGCTTTAGTTTACAGGCTGGTTTAAAAATGGGGCCACTATTAATGCACTTTCTGTGTTTAAATCGCAGGTCTTGGCCTTTCATTCAATCTCAACCCAGCCCTTACTATGATTGGTAAATACTTCTACAAGCGGAGGCCCATTGCTAACGGAATTGCCATGGCCGGCAGCCCAGTGTTTCTCTCCACTTTAGCTCCTTTGAACAGCTGGTTTTATGACCGTTTTGGCTGGAGGGGAAGCTTCCTTATCCTGGGTGGGCTTCTGTTTAACTGCTGTGTAGCTGGATCTCTCATGAGGCCCATTGGACCGAAGCCCAAGCCTGCTGTGAAAGGTCCCAGCACTTCAGCAGAGAAGAAAACAGTGATGGAGACCATCAATAGTTTCATTGATCTGTCCCTCTTCAAACACCGTGGCTTTCTCCTGTACCTATTGGGCAACATTGTCATGTTCTTTGGGCTTTTCACCCCTCTTGTATTCCTCAGCAATTATGCCAAGAGTAAACATATTTCAAAGGAGAAAGCTGCTTTTTTGCTCTCCATTTTGGCTTTCGTGGACATGGTAGCCCGACCTTCCATGGGAACCGTGGCTAACACCAAATGGGTGCGACCCAGGGTGCAGTATTACTTTGCAGCTTCTGTCCTGTTGAACGGTGTCTGCCACCTGCTTGCACCTCAGTCAGTGGACTATTTAGGGTTTGTGATCTATGCGATTTTCTTTGGCTTTGCATTCGGGTGGCTGAGTGCTGTACTGTTCGAGACACTGATGGATCTAGTTGGAACAGAGCGCTTCTCCAGTGCTGTGGGGCTGGTGACCATTGTGGAGTGCGGCCCAGTGTTACTTGGTCCTCCTTTGCTGGGTAAGTCTAAAAGAGCAATTTCTGCTTGCTTTAAATATGTAATTTTAAAAGTATTTCAACTGCCTTATTTTTTTTCTTTGTGTTATTGTTAGAATTTTGACCCACCAGTCATCAACACTGGTCCTGGAGATCTACTTACCTGCAAGGTCTCTTGCTTCAGCTAATGAACTTCTTCAGAAGTTCTTAATTGACTGAATCAGTAGCATTAGTGTTAGGTAAGGCGGGGCAGGAAGTTAGAAGAAGGTCAGAAACTAAACTCTGAAGGAAAGTAGATCTCCAGGAGGAGGGCTGCTGCCTGGCAAAAAATTACATTTTATACAGGGTTTTCCATCTGTAATAATTTTGTTTACATTCACAGGAAAATTTAACGACATCTACCATGACTACCAGTACACGTATATGGCCTGCGGCATAATCTTGGTGGTCGGAAGCTTGTTCCTCTTTGTAGGCATGGGCATCAACTACAGGTTGCTGGATAAGGAAGCAAAGGCGGAAGCTAAAAAGGCCCAGCTGAAAGGCAAGGAAAATGAGTCCACCATGGATATTGCAGACAAGGAGACTGGAAATGAGGCAGCTGCAGCACTGCGTGTGGGGGATATTTCCAAAACGGCAGAAGATGCTGTGTGAAGTCATCTGGTCTTTAAATGATGCAACTGTTTTGTGTCAATAATTTCTAATGCATTATGCAATTATTGCATTAGTGCTGTACTCTGTATCGCAGACTTGAATGTAACACTTCTACTCAGATGCAGTGGTAGTTGTGCAAATTAACCCAATTCCAGTGCCATGCCAAGACAGTCTTCACTGAAAAGGCACTTTAGCACCTATTAGGGAGAGTTAGTACCTAAGAATATAAGATAGCTAGCAATGGAGTGTTTTCCTGGTATAGTCAATATCTAGGTGCAACATACAGTGTAACAGAATATTTTAAACGGATTTAGAGAGAATATAAACACATATTTTACCTCACAGACATTATTCACTAATAAACACATTCTTATTGAATTAATTTTTTAAACAATGTCTTATTGTATTATTGTCCTGTTTTTACTTATTGTCTCTTAGTTGGTTGGTCACTGCCTTAGACCATTAAATTCCGCATTTATAATTGCTTGTAATAGTTTAATAAAACTCAGTTGACTGAACTGATAACTGAGCTAAACTTCAGGACCAACAGGCATGGAAATGTGCATTATGTGTTCAAGTTTCCTTCCTCACTTTTAGTAAATTCAGAGTTAGTATTCGAGAAGCAGTATGCAGCCATGCTGTCCCTGCTGAAAAAAACACCCCTTAGAACCATTAGGATTAAAACCTATGGTTACCTGATGGGAACTGGCTTAATGGTCACCATTTCAGACCCTAGGACACCTTTCAGTTCTATTAGCAAATCATTAAATGCATCGAGAATCAGTCTGTCAAATCATTAAAATACTTTATACTGTGATATCAACCCCTCATTGACAGAACCTTGCAGATCATAGCACCAGTGGTAGGGGCCAGTCAGCGGGGTACATGGCAATCATTTTCAACTGCAGCCAATCAGGCGTTAGATTTTTGTTCATATTTTATTAGGCCTGTTGACAACAAGAGATGCTTCCATTTTCCACTGTAGCCACTAACAGTTCAAACAAACTACTTTTTTTGTATTTTAGTTTCATTTAATATTATATTTGTCTATAAGTAAGTGGTTGGGTGAAAGTATCTGTCTACAAAGTCTATAAGGCTGTCTACAGTACATTACACTACCTTATAATATATAATTAACTTATGTACAGTATGAAATGCACGAATGCATGATGTATTGTCATAGTAGGCTACACCAATTGGCCAATAAACAGTGCAAATAATTTTCAGGTTGTGTTAACCAAATATAGTCTTACTATAAAAGCAAAATTGTTCCACTTTTCAAATGATGACACATCTACATTTGGTTCTGTCTTTCAGCTGAAAAGCCTAACCACTGCCAATGTTCTATATTCTGACCATTATCACTGTATATCATGTATCTTTATCTCCCTTGTATGACATTTCACATGAAATACTTAACTCTCATGTAATCAGCAATGTTAATACACATTTGCTGCTATTGTTTTACTCTTAGGCTAAGGCATATGTTTAATATACAGAATAACCTGCTCATGTAGGACTCCCATATCTGCCTTACACTCTCAGAATATTTAGTATTAATGTTATATGTTAAATTCTACACCACCAGCATAACCTCGATGTCTTGGTAGTTGCATGAATTTAAAGTGATATTCATCTTTGTGATAATGTAAGTACTGTTTATTAGTATTAAATACTTATAACTATTAGTTTTTAGTTACTTTCTGATGTACCAAATACATGTAAAAAAAAATAGTTTTTTTATAATGTTTTATTTGAAATAAAGACATATACATGCTCATCGCATGCAGCAATTAAGATGATTTACTTTTTGTCATATGCACAACATGGGAAGGACATCCAAACAGTGAAACACTTGATTGAATTAAACAGAAGCCCATTGAAAACAGAAGCCATTGAAAACAATACTCTACATCCGTAAAATATAGTATATATGGAAAATAAGAATACAGAATACCATATATGCAGACATATCCTAAACATATAATAGTGTACACTTATAAAATTCTTAAATAAAATTGAACTTAACATTAACACTGTAGTGCAAAGACAGAAGACAACTAAACTGCATTCATAATTAAAAATAAATAAATAAGTATGTATGTATGTATGTATGTATGTATGTATGTATGTATGTATGTATGTATGTTTGTATGTATGTATGTGGGCAAAGGCTGTGTATATTTTAGCAACTGTCCATAACACCATTAAAGGATACAGTCCTTACATGACAAATGTAACAGGATAGCAGCACTGACAGCAATGTATGTAAGAATATGAATGGACAAAGGATTAAGTATGTAGCTGTAACATTATGTAATTTATTGACAAATAACTTTTAAAATGCAAAGCAGCTTATTAAGTGGTAGGTTGCTTCAGTATCAGAAGGCAGCATGGTAAAAAACCTTTTATGGGTCTTCTTTGGGCATCATGACTGGTAAATGTCCTGGAAAGCTGAGATTTTATTGTGAGTATGAGTCTTCCTCAGGCATTGTGACTTGTAGATGTCCTAGAATTCAGCAGGCTTTGCTGTTCTCATCACTTTCTGGAGCTACAGGTCCTTGTGGTCACAGACGGAGCTGCTGTTGTACAAGATAGTGGTGCAGGATGTCTTTATACTCTCTGTAGTGCATGTGCAGAGGTTGATGGGGATGTATGAAGCTAATTTCTCTATTCTGCATGTGAGGTTGCTGGTGGGGATGTTTGTGACTAGGTTCTCTGTGGTGCATGTATGAAAGGTAGTGTGAATGTTTAAGACTGGGCTTTATTTTGAATGTATAGTAGTTGGTGGAAATGTTTGGGACTAGATTCTACTTTCTGAATGTGAGGTTGTTGGTGTGGATGTTTGGGACTAGGCTCTCTGTGGTGCATGCGTAAAAAAAAAGGTGGGGCTATTTGAGGCTAGGCTCTATTTTGCATGTTTGGTAGTTGGTGGGGATGTTTGGGACTAGGTTTTCTATGGTGCATGTATAAAGGATTGTGTGGACATTCAACATGTACTCTAATGGACATGTAATCTTTTCTGCAAATAGTGTTTTCCTGGTATAGAGTCAATATCTAGGTGCAACATACAGTGTAAGAGCATATTTTAAACGAATTTAGAGAGAATATAAACACATATTTTACCTCACAGACATCCAATAAAGTCCAACCATATGTATAGTAGTTGGTGGAAATGTTTGGGACTAGATTCTACTTTCTGAATGTGAGGCTGTTGGTGTGGATGTTTGGGACTAGGCTCTCTGTGGTGCATGCGTTAAAAAAAAAGGTGGGGATATTTAAGGCTAGGCTCTATTTTGCATGTTTGGTAGTTGGTGGGGATGTTTGGGACTAGGTTTTCTATGGTGCATGTATAAAGGATTGTGTGGACATAGGCACTATTTTGAACGTATAGTATTAGGTGGAAATGTTTGGGACTAGGTTCTCTAAACTGCATGTGCAGAAGCATTGTTTACAATGTAGAGGATCCTCAAGACCCTCAAGAATAGTTCTGTAAACTTTAAGAAGAATGATATAAGCAACTGATCTGATTAATGTATCACAAAGCAAATGTCTCTCATTTTAATCTCGTCACCTTAACATCAATATGAGGACAACATAATTGCACAATGCCCTGGAACACCTTTAGGTCTCATTTACAATGAAACAGTGCAAAAACTAATATGAGTGTTTTAAATTAAATAAACCTAAATGGGGTCTTGGTTGTATTTCAATGAGAAAGAGCAACCAAGTCAACGGTAATAACATGGCACATGGTGTATGTAGGTCTATGATCATTAAGTGTGATTATTTAAATCAGTTACAGATTACTAGGAATGATTACATCTCACTGAACAACATTGCCAGGCACAATGTTAGTCATGTAAAAACATTAATGTGAATGTGACTAGCATCAGCGGCTAGAATATCTCGAATAGACAAGGATGGCTACTAAGTTGTAACTTCCCATTCTAATTTGTTTGGCTTGGAGTGTTTTAGGTCTATATTTGTGGCTTCTGATTCAGTGTGCGCAATTTTATTTCAGATTTCCAGAATATGAATGTTTACCTACCACTGTGAATAAAAAGTGACTGAGATAATAAAAATAAAATGTAAAGTCAAGAGAAGTGGAAATTTCAGAAGGATTTCACATGAAGTGAGACTAATTACAGATTCCAATCTGAGAATCAATCTGTGGCTGTATGGAGAGTCCAATGTCATAACTGGCAGTTATACTGAGCAGTAGTACATATAGACCTTTTTTTTTTTACTAATTAATTATGTTTTTCATTTGTCATCAGTTATATCACTATAAAAACACCCTAACCAATGCTTTTGATCAGAAGATTTTTTTCTCTTGTACTTTAATATTCCTCTAGAATTTAATATTTATATGTGCATTACTGCTTGTTGTTCCATGTTAACAGACAAAAACCAGGGCTTTTATTTACTGTGGGATCCTGGTTCTTCTGAGATATCTAACTTCTCTACTTCTAAGTGGATAAGGTATTTAGCATCCCTCTGGAATTTTAACTTTCTGTACATATTCATGTGTGCATTACAGCTTAGTGTTTCCAGTTTTTCATGCAAGTCAGGCCACTCTCTATAGCAGAAACTGAATGAGTTTATGAACTGAGTTTATATTTCCAATGAAATACAGTTATATACATGTGTGTGTTTCTTTAGTTGATTGTAACACGTCATATTCTTTATTTATTCATCACTACTATTTTATTTACGCTAACAACAATGGAAACTGCGCAGCACGTCTGCGGTCGTGAACGCTCCCTTTAGTTTACGCAAGCCAGGAAGCAAACAAATCGGAAGTCGTAAGTAGCTAATATTAGCCACATTCGAATGAAACAAATATTGCTAAGTAATAATGGTGGTATTAACCCAACAGTTAGTAGATATAAGGTAGCTTTCAGGCAGATGAATTACAAATTGGCTATAAACTCTATCTAAAAACGAAGCCGCAAGTTCACTAGGGGGTCAACTCCCCGGCATTGTGCTCAGCCACCATATTTGGTCTCAGCGCCGCCCCCATAGGAGGTGACTTGATAGCCATTGGCTGCATTAAAATGATGGACAGTTAACTGTGGATGGTGATTGGCTTAGTAAAAAGTGAAGGACAGCAAAAATCCGTTGCATAATTGCCTTCACTTAAAATGATTGACACGTGATCCGCCCTTTAATTACGCCCACTGAGCACTGAAGCCTGAAGCCTGGAGCACTGGTTTTCAACGGGGGCTCAAAGTGAGCACATCTTTTAAAGGTTTATATATTTCATATTTAATAAATCTAAATAAAAGTATGAAGTACATTATATGTTTGTAAAAAGTATGAAGTACATTATATGCCATTAAATACTATAGGTTGTCAGGACATTTATAATTAAAGTAAAAAAAAAAAAACAGTTGTTGCTTTATGTGTGGTATTTCGCTGAAACAGTCTGCTACTCGAGTATTTAATGAATTTAACAGGTTTAAACAAGACCGCCTAAAACGCAACTCGCGCTCGCGCTTATTTTAAATCTGTGCGTGCGTATCTAAAGTACAGAGTCCGTTAGAAAACCGTTGGAGCAGTTACTGAACGGTAGGTAACGTTGCAGCCGGATAGCCAACACATCTGTCAACTTGTCGAAAGGTAAGTTAAATTTACTCTTTCTTTTCTACAACCACCGTTTAATCTACCTTTTTAACACGACAAAAATAAAACAACAGCTTGCTAGCTAACGCTATGTTATGAAATACTGTTAGGAAGCTAAGCTATGTCGAAGTCAAAAAAGTCGAGCTAAGTTTGCATTAAAGTGTGTTAGCTAGATAGCTAATGTAGCTATGTCTACGCATACTAACTTAATAGACAGGCTTAAGAAAAATAAGATTAATTCTGGATAGTTTTATTTAAAAGGGTGTGCTTGAGGTAACGTTAGGTACCTATGTTTTTTTGTGCCTCCTTATTATGCTGCAGTATGGAGAGGGCCTTCAACTTCAAGCTGTTAGTACCTCCAAGAACCAGCTTAGCCCAGGTGTCAGCTGTGAAGCCTCAAGACTCATTTGAGGACAGCAACAGCTGTTTGACACCAGTACAGGTAGGTAGACAGGTAATGTCTACATTTACATTAGAAGAAAAATGTATGATCACATAAACTGAGCATGGCTGTATTTTGTTATTCTCAGGGTTACAATAAGAGTTTTGATAAAGAGATAAATTTGCCATTTTCTAACACCAACATGGTGCTGCCTACAAAGTCTCCAAGAGCAGGTAAGAGAGTACACTAGCTAAGTAGATGAAGTACTATAGTGTAATATTATCATTGAACCGTAACAACATATTTACAATGATTCAAAACATCTTTTTAACTGCTTCCTTAAAGAGGTTGCTAAGAAGATTGCTGTTCTGCCAATGGAGAAGGAAGAGGTTGTATGTGTTTTGTGATTTTTTTTCGTGGTATTGACTTCATTGGTTTAAGCAAGTATGCTGATTTCTTACTGGTTTATTTCTGTATTGACAGACGTCAGTAAGGTGCAGCCAGCTGTATTCCAATCTGTTTGAAGAGGCAGAGAAAATCAAATCTTGGAAAATGAAGATGGACTCTGAGATATTACAAAAAAATAGGAAGCTTCAGCAGAATAGAAAAACAATTGACACTCAGCGTAAAGCCATACAGGAACTTCAGGTATGTAGAATTAATTGTATTATTCAAAAAGATAAATATGAGAGAACAACAGTGCATAGTAACAATTATTTAAACACATTCATTGTCCATCTGTTTCAGTTTGGAAATGAAAGCCTTAGCATGAAATTAGAAGAACTACTCAATGAAAATGAAGATCTGAGGAACAAGTGTGTATAGCATATATACATTTAAATATAGCAACCAAGTTATTAATATTTACAGAAAGTATAAACTGTTTTTTCTTTTTGTTTGTTTGTTTCATTTGTTTTTTAATGTTTAGGAATAATGCAACCAGGAATTTGTGCAATATTCTGAAGGACACATTTGAAAGGTCTACTGAGAAAATGAGTCTGTGTAAGTAAGGCCGAGAAATGTAATGGATATCACTTGACTTATGTATAATTATGATTGTTAAGCTCCTTTTGGTTTCTTTAGTTGAGGCTGAAAGGGAAGAAGCACATGGTCTCTTTTTGCAGAATCACAAAAATATTGAGGTAACAATATATTGTTGATCTGACTTTTATTTTATTGCAGAGACCTTAGTCTTAAAAATATTTACAGTGATAGTAATAATATTATAGGGTTTCCCAGTTCCTACATGCCATTCTGCCTTAATTGCCAATTAGCTTCCAAACCTTCAAGTTTCTGGTTTCTGGATACAGATTAAGACTAGTCTTGATATAAATTGATGGACATTGTAATACGCTTTGCTTACATCTGTTTTAGTTCTGGTTGCACTTGGTTTTTGCAGAGGATGATTGGTGCATTTGAGAATCTCCGCATGCAAGCAGAGGCTGACCAGTTAGAAATGTTAAACGGTAAACGAGAGCACTCAAAGTTAAACGCATAACATAGGAGATAAAGTAAGGGTCTTTCCCAATGCTTTATATTCCTGCTTATAATGATCACTGCAATGTTTAATCTATATTCCCTAATTTGAGGGCAGAACCTCACACACAGAACAATTTGTTTGTAATTATTTTTTATGTCTTTCTGCACATAACACACAGTTAGAGAAGGCCTTAAACAGTTCGAGGACCTTAAGTTGAGATTTGAGAATGAATATCACATAAAGGAAAAGGAGGTCTGTTGTACTGCTTATTCAATTTTCCATATTCTCGCTCTGTAGGTCAGTGTTGGCACCATTATAAGATTTCTAATAATGAACTCAGTCTGAAATTTATAAATGTATGTTTACTAGCCACTTCATAAAAGTATACTTTGCTGCTACAAGGATTGTCCATTTTGTCAGGTCCACCTACCATGTATGTTCATCTGTTTCAATTCATCAGTGGTCAGAACCTTCACATAGCCAGTACTAAACAAGTCTTAATTTGGGTGGTTAATAATTATTTAAAAAAATAATTTTTACCACAATGATGACATTAGTAGGTGTTACTTAGCATGTTAGTAAGTTAGCCTTATGTTAGGCCTCATGTGTTGCTGCACAGCTTTTGGTAGCTGTCCTCTAGTTTAAGGCCTTTCAGTCTTATTTAGAAAGGGTTCAGATTTATAATACGTTTTTAACAAGTTGGTTTCAGTGTGATTCAAACTGTGTGACACACACACAAATATGCTACTGCCATGTCACCATCGGTGCCGTGCTGCGAATGACCCACCCACCAAATAATACTTACTCAGAGGTGGTCCTGTGGGGTTCCTAATAATTGATAATATGGAGAAAGATGGGCTAACAAAATATGTGGAGAAATTGATGGACTTTGATATGATATTGTAAAACTGCACAGTGCACCTATATGACAGTTGGAACATATAAAGTGGACAATGAGTGTAGATACAAGATATATGTATCTAATAAAAAGTGAGTGTATACTATTACAGTATATAAGTAGGGGTTTTTTTTTTGGGGGGGGGGGGGGGGTTGTTTTTTTTTTTTTAATACTTGACATTTTACCAGTTTTTCATGTCTTTAAGGTATCCATTCTGGAAAAAAAGCTAAACGAAAAGGAAAGTGATCTTAAAGAAATTTTGCTTAGCCTCCAAGAGACCCAGCAGGGCTACTGTGAACTCCAGGAATCTGCAAGTATGATTGCACCGAAAAATAACATCCTACTACAGACTTCTATTGTTTTAAATGGGATTCTTGTTTAAAATTATGATTCTATTATGGTTTTCTAGAACAGCACCAGGAATTACTTCAAAACTCTAAACAAGAACATGATAAACTGGAGGAAAAACTGAAAAGGGCAGAACAACACAGACAGGAAACTGAGGTTTATTCTAATGTGCCCATACTATTTTTATGTGACTCACAAAAACATCTTGTTTGATTATGTGCTTTAGATTATTCTATTGCTAAACATAGGCTCCACATTACTGGATGTTTTCATAGGAACAACAACAGGTTTTAGCCCACATACTTGAGCAAAGCCAAGAAAATTATGCAAAGAGTCTTCAAGTGAGAGATGCCAAACTTGAGGAAGTGAATAATATCAAAGAGCAGCTGGCCCACAAACTGAAAGAGACAACGATGACCATAGAGTCTTTGCAATGCTCACTAACATCTGAAAAACAAAAGTAGGTTGATAGACAACACATTTAGGACCAGTTGGCTTTATTCCGGTAAAAAGGATTATGCACGAAAATTCCACCAGTTCAATGAGTAACAAATGAACATTAATAAATTCTCATGCACATTTACTGAACTGCCGTATTTCCACAGGAACCAAGACCTTGAATTGAAGCATAGCTCAATATCTGAGGAACTCAATAAGAAGAATGCAGAACTAGGTATGCAGATATAATGCATATGATTATTCTTATGTCCTGTTAGCTTCTTCCTCACACTAAATAATTTGCAATCATACAGGAAAAATAAGAGAAGAAAAAGAGGAACAAGACAACCAAATACAGCTGCTGAAAAATGAACTGGTATGCTGTCTTCTCACCAAAACATTTGTATTTTCTGTAAGTGTTTTAATAGAAATAAAAGTTGTTTATTAAGCTAATGTATGTAAATTCTTTCATGAAGGACTTGAAGTCAAATGCTTTTAAGTCTTTAGAGGAAAAAGCAATGGTGGATAGGGGAAAACTACTACAGCTCACCACAGAACAAGAGGAAAAACAAACAGAAATTTCTGAATTGAAGGTAAAACAAAAACACAAATTCACTGTGAATATTCCCAAAATGTAAATATTGGTCCACAGAAGTTTAAATACCAGTTTGGATCCAATGCCATGTTGGCTTATATGTTTCTGTGTATCAAAAAAAGTAGTGCTTTTAAACTCAACAAGACCACAAAAAAAGAGTTGATAGTTAAATGCAGAAGTGGGTACCCTTGGTCAAATTGTTTTGTTGATATTGTAAATAAAAATAAGTATAATAACTGTTTGTTTGCTGTGTATAACATATTGGAAAAAATAAATTGTGGCTGTGCAGATTTGTTTTGTTTTACATTTTATATTTTAGGTTTCATTTATTAGTAGCTCAGCAAATAAATAGACATGTTGCACAAATTGTGCAGAAAATTCTGTATTTTGTTTTCTGTAAAGGATGTGTTAATTTTTAATTTTAACTTAGACAATCATCATTTTACTAAACGTTTACATTGTGCGAAACTGCATGTGTACAATTTGCAGTGCTGTGCAATTTTTGTAGTTAAATCAGGGTGCATGGATATATACTCATATATACCCATAATATTTCATTTGATTTGTGTATTTTTATGTGAGTAGATAATCATCAATGAAATGCACATAGAATTGTATTGTTCAGTTAAGTTTTATACATTAAATGTTTCTTTATTTGTGTATGCAGTGTTTACTAAAGTATATCTATAAATATTTGCAAACAAGCATACATTTTGGTAAGGAATAACATTATTCTACTTAGACTTTTGTCTGGTGATTCAGTTCAAAATAGCATATATGACCTACTTTGTTTTTAACTATTTCACAGAAAAAACTGGAGATTGCTTCTACTGAAAATAAAAATGTGGCGGTGACCTTAGAACAGGCTATAAATGAGCAGAAGGAAATAAAGGAATATGCTTGTTTGACAGAGGTAAGGTTGTTTCAGTTATGTCTGGTTACAACTGAAAATAAAAACAGTATTACATTGTATTATGATTCCTCACCCAGAATAAACTTAGAGATACTGAAGTAAAGTTGTCTGAAGCACTGAAGAATGAAAGCGAAGCATCTTCCAATATTAAAATATTGAAAAAGGATCTGGATCAACACAAGTAAAAGCAGTCACTTCTTTTTCTGTCAGATCTGTTTTTTTTTTGTACTGTCATAATGCAGAACCATTTGTATGAGCAAATTATATTACATTTCTATTTCCTAAATAAGAGGGTAAGTTTATGTGAATTTGCTCTCATGCTGTCCTTTAGAGAGAAATATGATGATCTTCTGGAGAGGTTTCATCAACTCCAGCTTCAGAAAAACACTACGCATCAAGAGGCTGAAGGAGATGCCTCTGAGACCAAGGTTCTTGAGTCCTGTCTAACGGTATTCCAACTATAGGGGAGAGAGTATAATAAGAATGAGTGTGATTCCCTAATTATCTAAGAATTAATGCGTTAAAAAATATTTTTTATTTTGGGAATCAGGAATCCAAAGAAAATGAGGAAAACATGAAGATGAAAGTAGAGCGAATAAAGGAGGAAAAACAACAACTACAGTAAGATGGAAGTTTCTGGTAGAGTTTTGCATGTTTGTGACTAAGTTTATCTTACATAAGAAATTTATGTTGCAGAAAGCAGTTAGAGGTGCTAAATGCAAAAATTGAAGAGCAACGTCAAGACTGTAAGAATATTCAAGAACAGTTCAAAGAGGCTGTAAGTTACATTTTCCTGTGCCAACTTCAGAGAAAATCAAGAAAACAGTAATTCATTGTGTTGACTGTTATTAATAGGGCTGGTCTCAAAATAATTTCACAGGCTTTGACTATTTAAACTACTCATTATGAATGACCGAACTGATCTTTAAAAGCAGTAATATTTATGTTTAATTATTAGCTTTTCCTAAAAATCATTATAAAAAGTATGTTATTTTATCATTATATATAGTTTTATTTTATATCAGAATTTTGTCATTTGATATTGTTTTGTAATGTACCAAAGATACTTAGAGACTGGGCTGTAACAATGTAATATTTTGTGATGGGAGATAGATGAGTCTAACTGGTCTTATAGATTTTTGCTTACTGCTGTAGCAGCAATAATAAACAAGTATGTTCAAGACAAGTCTTTTGAAGAATTTTTCTTGGTCAGTGTAGCTGGTATACTGAATGGATAGCCAACTAAACTAATTATTTACGTTTTTGTCTCAACTGTGTGTGCTGCTAAAGAAATGACTAAGCATACCCTTAAATTAAATGTTTAGTTTGAATGCCATTTTACCATGTTTCACTGGTTTCTGTCAGTCATTTAAAAAAAAAGGGTGACTATATGAAGGGGAGCATAACATTGTTCAGTATTTAATTAATGTCAAGTAAGTAAAATTAAATGAGCATGACGAGATTTTGTGTAGGATATTACATCATTAAGGTATTGGTAAATCTACCAGATTTATGATCAAATGTTTGTTAAATTATCAAACTAAAAATGGTCAAGAATTTACTAAAATGTCCTTGAATTTGGATGGTTTCATAAAACACTAACTTAAGAAACAATTACCAACACATATAATAAGTATTTCCTGCATGAGCGATTTACTATATCTCCTAGAAGAAAAGCTGTGAGAAGTTGTGTAAGAATGAACTGATGAAACGGGAAAGACATATCAAAGCACAGGACGTAAAGGTAAAGGTTCTACTTTTTAGTTGGTTTTTAGTTTTAAAGAATTGCTTTGTAATTTTAAGTTTCAAATGTTGTGGTTCTATTTAGTTGACGAACCTAAAAACTAAACTGCAATCAAAAACCAAGGCACTGGATGAACAACTAAAAGAAGTATGTGGTTCATTACAAGTTGCTTAAAAAGAAAAATATAAGCACATGTTTTTCTTCTGTTAAATGTAAGTGTTCTAATGCATTTCAGAATAAAGCTGTAAACAAGGAGATGGCATTGAAAAATGAGAAACTTGTTCAACATGAAAATGAGGTATACATTTTAGATATACATTTATATACATATATATATATATATATATATATATATATATATATATATAAAGCTATTGTCTTGTTTCCCGATACCAAAGCTGTCTGTTTTTTATATAATGTAGATAACTCAATTGAAAGACGAATTACACTACTTTAAAGAACAATATGAAGAAGAGCATATGACAGTGTGTTCTGAGCTCAGAAACAAAACAACATCAGAGGCTCAGCTTACAGTGGAGGTGACATCTTTTCTTATTATCTTATTCATAATGTCATTTTGTAACTGATTGTATCTTACAACATTATGCAGTTTTTTGTAATAATATGTTTTAGAAACTTTACCCAGTATGGTCTCTGCAGGTGCAAAAACTGAAACAAACTGCAGTGGAAGCTGTGAAGAGCAAGGAGGACACAGAAACCAAATGCCAACAGAAGATATCAGATATGATTGCGTTAATGGAGAGACATAAAGTAAAGTACATTTTATATGATTAACATTTAAAGTACTCATGATAATCATAAGGTAATTACCTTACTTTGAAGTTTTGTGTTTATTTAAATTTTTAATTTAAAAATCTTTTTGCTTTTTGGTAGCATGAGTATGACAAGATGGTGGAAGAGAAGGATGCAGAACTGAATGAAAAAAGAATGCGAGAAGCTGAAGTTAATGCCAATAAAACATCTTTGGTAATGCTTTTTATCTTCTCTGAAGTGTGGATTTGAATTGTACATGTGGAGGAAGTAGGATATCTTTAGGATATTTAAAAACTAAGAAATCATAAATGTGTTGTGGTATTACAGAAGTCACCAAGTTGAATTAAATTGTTTAAACAATATTTAATTGTTAGTGTCTCTTCCCAAGTTCTTTTCATATTTGTGTAAAAGCCGTAGTTTCATGCCATTCCTACCAAGTAAACATGTTTATGAGGATGCATGCATTTTAAATTATCTTTTCTCCAGGAGCTGGAGCTATCTCATCTCAGAGTTGAAAATGGACAATTAAAACAACATCTTGAAAAAGTCACAAGGGAAAAGGTGACCATTGTTATTTCTGTATTGTTATTAGGGAAATGTTTGTAGACAAAACTATAATTTTAGTGTGTATGTACAGGAAAATGTACAACAGAAAATGGAAAAACTGACCAAGATGCAAACAACACAGAAGGACAGTTACAAAGAGAAAGAGGTTTGTACATTCTTAAAAATGCATTAAAATATGGCATTGTGATTTTGATATACGGTTTAATATACGGGAGACATAAGAAATGCATCACATTATTCCCTTACTTATTTTCCTTGTCTAAGGAGCGTCTGGAACAAGAAATTCTGGCTTTGAAGAAGCAAATTAAATGCTTTGAAAAAGACAAGACTCAAAAGGTACCATTTTAGTGTTAATTTAAAGTGTTAATAACCATATTTTCTTGTTAAAGCCGTTCACATTGATAAAAATGTTTGATTTTCAGATTTCAGTAAGAACACCTAAAGATGGCAAGTCTTCTGAAACTCCAGATGTTGCTTCTACCAAGATGTCAGCATGTATTTTCTCAAAGCGGGCAGAAGTTGAAACACCATTAAAAAATGACTTAGCAACACCTCTTGTATGCTTTTGTTGTGTTCACATGTTGAATAAGTTAGTAACACAAGAATAACTAATAACTTTTCTGCTTTAAAATAAATAACATTTTTTCTTAATAACAGAAATTGTGTGACAACCTCCTTGCAACTCCAACTTGGACACTGGAAACCAAAATTGGACAGACACCTCGAATAAGGGTATTTACAGTGATCTACTTGGTAGTAGTAAAAGGCTGTACTAGTAACTAAATGTGTCCTCTACTCCAGTCTTTCAGAATACGGACACCACCCTCAGTGGAGAAATCTGCTCCATGGAGGAAAAGCACTCTGGAACTGGACCCAAAATCTGACAGCTCAGAGCATAATGATACACGGGTAAGATACTATGAAATGCTACTTGTTAGATCAAAACCAAAAAACATTTCTTTTCATAGCTCTGTTAAAAAAAATTATTGTAAGAAGTAGATTCATTGCTTTGTATGTTTCTGCGGTGCTTTGACAGAGTTTCTGTCCAGTACCTTCAAAAACAAGAAAGACTGTACAAGCGAAAGGGTATGAAACAGAGTGCCTGAACCTGCTGAAGAAGGTACTTATTTAACATCTTTTTTTCTTAGCTTGACTGTGATCCTGTACAATTTTTTTGTTGATCCTGTACCTTCATTTGTAAGATAAAAGCCTCAAATTTCAGGTGCAGAGCTCTAGCGTTTGTAAGTCTCCGGGAGCAGCTCTAAAACTGGCAGCAATGAAGAGGATGCGGGATGCTGGCTGGACTACCATTACAGGTTCAGACAAGAAAAAGAAAAAAGGAGCTGATAAAATCTTTGCTTGACAACCTTTGTACAGTCGAACTGTACTAACTAAATCAGTTAGATAGTAAGGTCACTGTTGACTCCACAGTTTATTCTGTTTGAGGATTAATTACATATCGTATGTGTAGAGATTAGATAGTATTCTAAGATACTTATTTGTCCATGTCTTATGTGACACCTATGAATGTGAGTGCAGGCTTCTAAAACAGTTCAGACGATTTTAAGTAATATTTGTTTTTACTGTTCATTTGTTTCATATTTTATTCAATGAAATAAAAATGTTTAAACCATTTAAAATAAGTATAAAACTTTTAAATCCATATTCTATGATGTCTATCTACATGGATAGTGTTTTCTGATCAGAAGTCCTTCTCAGGAAAGTAATTTACTCAAAGTCAATGCATTTTCTTTTAAAGTACCACATTTATTCTTTAAGGCTTTTGGTCAGTTGTCCTGAAGGTTTCAAAGCTGTTAGCCTCATAATTTTGGTCTGTCCCTTGCTCTTCACGCAAGAACTCCAAGCGGAGCTGCGTGGGTGTATAACCAAACGTGGGATGATCTTCATCATTCAGTGTAGTCACTGTGGGGTTGTAGATTTGAGGGCCATCATAGAGTCCTCCTGAAATCACTAGTGTGTCATCTGGCACCACAAACTGTTCACCTATAAGAGTATATTTGCAAAAGTAGTGTATTACAGTACAGAATTAACATATAGCTTTCACAAATGAATTCATATTTGTATAGTAAGGTGGAAGTAAGTTAGTCTAACCTGCATCTTCATTGTAGAGAGGTCGATGAGAATACTGGACCATTCTGTGTTTGTTTCTGCTGACTTTGTACACTATCTGCCCCAGCGCGATCAGAACTATCACACCAAGTACCACACTGAACAAAATTGTCATGGACATTTCTGAAAAATTCAGGCCAGCACCTATGTAGAAAAAATAAATAAATAAAATTATATATATATATATATATTAAACCTTAAAAGTATTCAGTCTTATTATTGTGTATTAGTGTAGTATTCCGCCTTTACCTGCAGTTTCGTTGTTTGTTTTGATGCCAGCTGTTGTATTGGTGGTTGGATATACTGCTGTGGTGTTGGAGGTGCTCTCACTGTTCCCATGCACAGTGGCCGCTGAAGTTGTGGGTTTAGTTGCAGGCTGTGTTGCAAGACTTGTGGGAGTTGTGTCTGTTGCAGATGGAGTTATTTGTACTGTTGTAATCTTGGTCTGATCTGTTGGGCTTGACACTGTAGAGTTGCTCTCCTTTTTAGCAGTTGTGCTGTAAGTACTGTTATGGGTCATCAGGCTTGTTGAGTTCTTCAAATTGCCATTTGAATGAGTTGTAGGTGCTCCAGTAGTGTTTTGGGCCAAATTGTTTGAAGTATGGCTTATTGAAAGGTTTCCTGTTGAACTTGATGTAGTCTTGGTTATTAGTGGATTGGCAGCATTTGGTGGAGCCAAGGAAAGTATTATCAGAAATCCGCATAGCATAAACAGGTGTTTGAACTTCCCCATGGGTCCTCAGATGTCCGTTGTATCCTTTAAACAGTTATATGAGAAATGTATAGTTTTACGAAGTTCTTAGATGATATGTGTTTGCTTCATTTATAAACTAAATTATATAGAGTTACTTGTTTAGCATTTAATCTACATATTACTAATATTCTGTTGTCTGATTTAGTAAGTTAAATGGTTGGTACTTATGAAGCCAAAAGCCCCATGGCTAGATTGGCCACGTCTTTCCACAGTTATACCTAAAATGGTGCTGAGATGAAACTCCATATAGTTTTAGAACCACATGGCTTTACAAAGATCTTTATGTGGTCGTCATACACTGCTAATACTCTTTCTTGTTCTTTTTTACCACAGCCGACACTTTGAAAAATTGAAAATATGTAAGACTGGCAGTATGGGTGTATATCAGCAACTGCATGAAGATGTACATTGGGTTTTTTTCTTTATATCGCTAAAACCTAGTAAGAAGCAAGTTTTTACTCACCTTTAGGAAGGAAGAACGCCTAAATCATGAAACCAGGAACTGACTGTTTGTCTGAATGCTATTGTTTTCCTTATTCCGTGAGCTCTACTCATTTTCCACTCCCAAAAGAAAGGAGAGCGTAACAGTTGGCTCTACGTCACACAGGCAGGTAAGAGGGAGGGCCTCTCCCTGCTACTTCCTTTATGGTCATGTTGGCAAGGAAACAGGATCTGTCAGCTACAGTACATTTAACCCTTTGTGTGTGTTTGTGTTGCGCTTGTGTGTTTTTGAAATGGTTTCATAGCTTAGGCTCAGAGCTCAATACTTCCCCCTTGTAATCAGTACATAAAAAGCACAAAAGATTTCATACAATTATAAAATATTATACAACCAATCATGTTCTGTTTGTAAGTACAGAATAATAAAAGTGCTGCTTAACCCACAACAAAAATACAAATACATTGAAGTCATAGATTTATTTCAAAATACCTTACATAAATAAGTTTCTAGAATATTTTTGCTATTACATTTTGGCAGTGTATGTGTAAAATGTATGAATCGTAATTGAGAGCACTGAGTACTGTTTGGTATCAGGAAACAGTTTGGTTTCAACAAAGCTTTACCAAAGATATTATTTACAATATAATGAATTAATGAAAACGTCTGTTGGATCATGAAGCCAGCTCCTGGAGGTCTACTGTCCTACTAAATTTTGTTCCAACCCCGATCAACTATGTTTGCTATAAAATATTGAATGTTTCCCCAACTAAAAACATCATGGGTTAGTAATGGAACTAAATTTAACAGGAAGTTTATCTCCAGGAGGATGGCTGCTGACCACTGCTTTAGAAACTGGTGACAGTGTATTTGTCCGTTTCCTTTGGTTTCTGGTCTAAAACAGTGAAGTATGGGTTGTCCAATCCGTGGAGATGGTCTGGCGTAACCTTCTCTATCAAGTCTGACTCAGAATTCTGTTGGGTAAACAAGACATTCAGTAAAATAACTTACCAGTAACTAATCTGTTGTGAAGTATAAAATGACCCAGACTGCATGTACATGTGTTATTAATATTATAAAATAATAACTGGAGCAATATCTCCCAAAGATTATTTTCTGACAACCACTTGATTTATAAGCTTAGAAGCATAATGTGCTCAACATAGCCTACCTGCAGACATTTAACATACTTTTGGGTTAATGTAGTTAAACATATCAGAAAGACTTAAGCTCCTGGTTCCTACAGACACAAAATGAGCAGGTGTACCTCATCATCCTTTCTACAGCCAAAGCAGATGAGGTCTCCCTTTCCAATAAACAGCTCTGGCCTCTTCTTCTCCTGTTTACAGCCACCTAAAATGAGACAGCAGAATCCACAGAAGTGTTCAGATACCACTTCACTATTAATTTCACCTGTATAACAATATGTAGGAGTATTTCTCACCTAAGATAGCACTGATGATAAGCCCAGTGGTCATGGTCACCAATGTGCCCACAGGACAGAAGTACAGGTAGGACATAGAATACCAAGAGTTTGCCAGAGCTGGTCTCTCATTGCTGAATTGAAAATAAAGACATGTTGAAATTAACAACACAAATGCAAATGTTAGTCTCTGGTGATCAATATGAGGAAACAGTGTGTCATTTTTTGTCAAGGTGAAGCTTTGTGAGTTACCCCTAAGCAAATACAGAATAAATGTAAACAAATTATTTTTGCCTTGGTTGTAATGTTGGTTCGAGTGTGCTGGACCATGTTGCCAATGTAGTGGTTATATTAACATCTGAAACACATCCTGCCACGCTGAGGGGAAGGGGCCTTGTCTTAATAGGTAGAGGAGGGTACAGCTGAGCACCAATGCCTGCCCACAGTGTTATAATAAGGCCAGTGATCAAACCGACCAGAGTTCCCTAGAAGACCACAAAGGAAAGATCTGTTTAGTCATGTGAGGCTCATTACGACAAATGATCTTTTGTAATGTAATCATAACTGTTATACTGTAAATACACAGGGATAAAGACACTGTATGTGTGGTGCTGATGACAGGTACTTTTAACATGAAAGGCACGGTAAAACAAAATTGGACTCTTACATTGGAATTTGCACAGCGGAAGAACATGCCAAGCAGGAACACGCCCAGGAGAGGCCCACTAATCATACCAAATATGGACAAGGCTGCCTATGGGGCGGAGTGGAATAGACATGTCATTACAGTTATTATCCAGCAGATGGAGCTGTTACATCTTTAATCCGAGCCTAATCATTGTGTGTAATATCAACTACATAGACTAGATGTCCATAGCTACAGGAAAATGTGGATCTAAAGCATTTAGTGTTTTTTTCATCGCATACACAGAAAAAAGTCTGTTAAAAATTTACCTGCAGTACATTCCCCATCAAAGAGGCAATCGCTGCCATAGCAATGCACACGCCCCCAAAGAATACACCTATAAAAAGTACAAGCGTTTGAAAACATCAGGATTTAAATACAAGACCTTTTTAACAACACTCATTTAGCCATCAAATCGGTGATAAAAGAAAGGCTCAACAATACCAGGTTCTGTCAAGGAAGAAAACATGGTTCATACGCATGCGCGGTTTTATGCGTCTCTGTCCAGTTCATAATTGTGACTGTAATGAGTCCGCTGATAAAGTTAAATTGTGAGGAAACACTTTAAATGAAGCCGCCGCACGACGTTATCTCGGCCTATCGGCTTTTACTGTGTTTGAAGAAGCCTGTTGTTGTGAATACGCGTTGAAAAGAGGAAAGTGCGTCTAAATGGCTTGAACCATAATAATCTAGAATGGTCATTGCCCTCGCCCCAAAAATGTAAAAAATAAAATAAATAAAATAAAAACACATCCCGGTTCTGTTACTGCCATAGTTAGGACCATAGCCATGTTAGTGACATAGCCCCGTTAGCACCAAAGACTTGTTAGCGCCATAGCCCTGTTATCCCGGTTCTGTTAGTGCCATAGTTATGACCATACCCATGTTAGTGATATAGCCCCGTTAGCACCATATCCATGTTAAGTCTGTTACCACCATGTTGGTGTTTGTACTATAGACCTGTTAGTGATTTAGCACTTTTAGAACCATAACGTTGTTAGCGCCAGAGCCATGTTAGTAATATAGACCTGTTGGTGCCATAGCCCTGTTAGCAGTGATGCTGACGCAGTGGTGGTGGTGCGTTAGTGTGTGTTTTACCGGTGTGAGTGGCTCAGACACAGCAGTGCTTCTGGAGTTTTTAAACACCTCAATGTCACTGCTCGACTGACAATAGTCCACCAAATCAAATTATCCAATCAGCAGCCTATGGAGAGCACTCTATGACCACTGTTGAAGGCCTTGGACCAACATGGACCAGCAACCTAGGAGTGTCTCATAGAGTGGACAGTGTGTGGACAGAGTGTTTAAACTCCAGCAGCACTGCTGCGTCTGATCCATTCATACCACTGCAAAACACATTAACACACAAAGACCACATCAGTATCACTGCATTGCTGAAAATCCGCCACCAGCTCTATGGTGGTCCAGTGGGGGTCCTGAACATTGGAGAACAGGGTGAAAGGGGGCTAACAAAGTATGCAAAGTGCACCTATATGCTAAGTGGAGCTGATAAACTAGACAGTGGTTGTAGAAACAAGGTAGGTGTATCTAACAAAGCGCTAAGGGAACGTATATTACAACAGTTTTCTAATAATTGGTTAACTATATAATATTACAACATACCCGCACATTAAAACAGTCCCAGTAATATATGTATATATTTTATTTATTAATGTACTTCCATATCTTCCATATTGGTTTTGAGAGCCTTTGAACTCAACTGAAGATAAATAGATAGTAAGATTGTCATAGTAATAAAATAAGCCTTTATCTTTATCAACTAACATTTGCTGTTGGCTTATTATTTTTGTAGCACCATGAAAAGTCCCCTTAAATTTCTGAAACAGTTGTGTTACTGGGAGAATGACACACAGCCCATCTAAAATTCATATTTAGAAATTCAGTGGATATAGGCCTGACAGCAAAGTATCTCTACAGCAGTCATGCATGTACCAACATAGTCTGACTGTTACTGTGTCTATGAAAAGTGGCTCTCTGGAAAATACTATGGAGCTGGAATGTCATTGTTCAGTGTCCCTAGCTTAATTAATGCAAGATCTGTTCTGTCCTCCGCTCTGGTAATGTTTAAGATCAATGCATGCAGCTGTCAGTGAGAACTGGGTGTACTGAAACTCACTCATGCCCATATTAAGCCAGGACACCTGTTTCTCAGTCAAGTTGGGCCACACAGGCTTCACAAAGTCCTCCACCGTGACTGCCACCAGAGCATTAATGCTGGATGATACCGTACTAAGGCACAAAAACAAAGTGAGTGAATCAGTGACCAAATATAGCCAGTTTTTCATGCAAAATATGCTTGTGTGGAATGTTTGATCATTCCTAAGGCTTAGCATTATTTGTTAGTGAATGGAGACTGAATGGTGATTGTTTACCCCTCACCTCAACGTGCCGCTGTATGCAGCTGCTACAAACAAGCCGGGAACACCTGGATATTTTGCTAGGATGTCCATAACCAGGTATGGAAGGAGCTGTGTACATGCACACAAAGTTGTTTGTTTGAGTTGCTTTGCCAGGCACAAGCTAAACAATATGATGACATTTAAAGTGAGGAAAGTTTCACCTGATCCGAAGATTTAACATCCTTGTTTTTTAAAGGATCACAGTCTTTATAGATGGAGTACATAGTGAGGCCAGACAACATGGCCAGGCTTACAGTGGTACACAGTCCCAACAAATTCACATACAGGGCCCTGCAAAAGGAAAAAAAGTTTTAGAAGGTAAAGTTGGATGCACAGTGTCAGAGGCTATCCTTCATTTATGAAATTAAGAGTCAACGTGTAAGTTATTCAGAAGCTTTTTGAGTTGCACAGAAGCTTAATTATGCTATCAATCAATGCTTACACTTTGCCCTTATATTACAGCTGCTATTCCTTTCAGGAGATATAAGACTAGTATTTTTTTCAGTCATAGAAGTTGGATGCAGTCATTTTTTGACATCTGGGCTCTGACGTGGTCAGTCCATTGTTCACAGAATGCCAGCAGCTTTTTTGTTTGCTTTGGAAATCTTTTTGTACATATTTTCTTTTCTTCTTTTCATCTTCTCTGCATCTTCTGATCATTTTAAAAGGATTAGATTTATTTTCTCTAGGTATCTTCTGAAAACATGAGCAAGTCATACTTAATGTCTGTTCTGACTGGAAATGAATAAAGAATAGTCTCGGACTTTTACCCAGTGCTGTAAATCTTTTTTTTTTTTATTGCATACTTACATTTTGGCATGGGTGATCGTTCGACAGGAGATATAGCGCTGCACCTGCGATTGGTTTATAGCGTATATTGACACCCACATCAAACTGCCTCCAAAAACAATGCTCCAAAAAGTGTGGCGCCTCAGAGGATCTGTATCAAAACTGAAGTGTGATAATGTGAAATGTGAAAACTTTATATTTGGACAGTGGCTGGAAAAATGGCTGTGGTAAACCTCTAAAACTATGATTTTATAGAAGAAGGAAAAGATTATTCTTAATGTAGAGTTTATAAATGTAATGAGACTTTATTTAAAGTTATATATGAAACACAGAAAACCAGCTGGTATGTTGGAAACGGTAATAATGAACATCATAAATAAATAATCAAAATGTAGTATTATGGTCTTGATATAACAGCAAACATTTGTAGCATAATATGTCATTTCTCATTCGCTCTTGATACTCATTTTATGTAATTCAAACAAAAACAGACTTAGCATTAACATTCATGACTTTTCCTCAGTTAATGAACTACATGCCTAAAATCAATCACTTACTCAAATGTTTGTAGGCGTCCACCTTTGTAACTATCTTCCCAGATCTTTCCTAAGCCTCCCTGAATTACAGCCCCACGAGCGATGACCGCCACAAACCCACTTAGCATAATGACCATCTGGAATACATCGGTCCATATCACTGCTTTTAGGCCTCCCTAAAAGGAATAACACAGGACTGCATTTTAAGAGTTTCACGCCAAACACTGCACAGTCACAGAACCAATGAACAGACACATTGTATCAGTCCAGCCAATGCAAGAAATGGAAAGAAGAATTTGTTATTCATTATGTTTGCACATCTGTGTTAATAGTACACAGGACTAAATTTCAGTGAACACGAATTGGACTCGAACTGAAATTTAGTAACTTCAGTATCCTGAAAGCTGACACTGACCAGTGTGCAATAGATGATGCAGACAGCTCCTGTGGCCACTAGCACTCCCCAAAGGTCCAGACCAGTGACTGAAAAGCAATCACAGAGTACTATTCAAATCATGACATCAAAGTTCATTTACAACCCCTGCACACTTAACTAGTTACATGGAATCATGGCAATGACTTTGTATCATTTCACACTAAAGTCATTACAGACTCACATTAGCTTGTGAGTGTATTCCTGTTGGTGGGAGTTTTATGAGTGTTATTACATAATTTTAAATAATTTGGACTTCCATAATAGCTCGCTTTTGGAATAAGACTTACTTTGATTGAGAGCAAGAGCAGGTGCATAGATGACCATGCCTGTGTACAAAGCCTGGCAGGGACAATGACAACCATTAGATGATTAGCTGTGAATCTACTGACTTTTCATTTATGATTATATTCAGTACACTGTAGCCGGGCACCAGTGCATCAGTTAATTACATATTATTATTTTCCATTAAGATAAGATCATAATTTCCTATTCCAGGACTGTGAGTGTTAATAATGCATGGATATATGAATTATGTATGGCATGAACAGTGTACTTACTGTCTGAATTATGTACATAGATGTTCCAATCACTCGTATAAGCTTATTAAAACGCATCTCCAAGTACTGCAAATATAAAATGAAAATAGTTGAAAATTAAATGACAATATAATTGTTTTAAGAAAAAATTAAACTTACATTTTTTTATTTATTTATTTTTTTTGGTAGTTCCATCAGACAACAGTGAAAGCATTGTGAAATTCTAAGCTAAAGTGCTGTGATGTGAGCTTATTTTTATCCAGGCTATTAATAACCTCTAGGGCTATGAATATACTGTAGCCACCAAAATCAATTTGTTTTTATGTTGATTTGAGTATGGAGAGACCTTAGATTACTTTTACAGCCACAAACCAGCACAGGCTGAACTTTACCAGTACAAATCATTCAGCATAAAGAGGTATCAGGGTAGGAGTCTGTCTGGTCTAGAAAAAGATCCTGGTTATGTATGATGATGTACTTAATTCACTGTATTCAGCAGACCTAACACAGTCACACACTATTGTGGAATCCTGCATATAACATTGTCACTGTGCTCAAAATAACAGAAAATGTCATTTTACTACCACACATCAATTTCCTCACATGAAAGCATCTCAATACAGATCAATACAGCTTATGACCCTCCTATTGACCCCTCTCCAGGCCTCCAGGCTTTTAGGGACTTTCCTGGTTATCTGATGGCACTCTCCTGTCCTCATTTATCCCTGTCTGGACAGCTCTCTTACCTCATATGTACTGGTGATGTTCAACCGGTAGAACAGAGGCACAAAGATCTCTGCGCTGATGGTGGACATAATGGCATAAGAGAAAGAAAAGAGCCAGAACGGCGTGCCGTAGATGTAAGCCTCTGCAGGGGTGCCGATCACCGTTATCCCAGACATGAAACTTGCTGTGAGCGACATGGCAACTGGCACTGCAGTCATTTGTCGACCTCCCAGCAGAAACTCAGCACTGCTGGTCTCTTTACGCCCTCGAATGGCCTGAAACAGCCCAATACCGGCTGCTGCCAGGACCAGACCCGCAAACACCACATAGTCCCACACTGAGAATGTAGCCACTGGACCTCCAGTACCGGCCATGGTTTGTTCCAACAGAAATATACAAGTTTGCTCTGCCTTTTGTAAGAGATTGTACCGCAGGTCTGCTTTTCTTCTTCGACTTGTTGAAAATGCTTGAAGGTCCTCAGGTGAGTCGGCTCAAAGTAGGCATCTTCGGCTTAAATGAGCAAATCATAAATACAGTGTGAGGAAAAGGTATCCTCATGCAGCTGCGCTTACTGTGCCAATAAAGGCGGACACAGTGGGTAAATTTATATCTTATTGATCCACGTGCTCAAGTAGCGGAAGGAGCCAGATAGTTGTCCACCCTGCCAGTATAGCAAATTTGCTGATAGCAAAAGGAACGGCTTGTTGTCTTGCGTTGAGGCCACAAAGAAACTTAGTTAATGATCTCTCAAAGGTAGAAGATACCCCGGTCATATGCGGTACTGTTTGACTGTTAAAGACAGCCTTTATAACTAGGTTCATAAAGTGGGCTTGGCTGACTTGGTGGTTGGGAAGTATGTAGTGTTTCGGCACAGCGTTCAGCAAAACGCTCATAAGGCAAAACATTTTGGGTGAGAAGATACTTGATCAGCTTAATCAGCTGATGCTTGATCAGCCTGCTTATTCTATGTCTGCTGAGCAACAAAAAGGCCAGCTAAATGCTTATTCATATGTTCTGTTCTTCTGATGAAAGATTTCCTAAGCATAACAAGGTCAACCACAGTAACTGAAATGTTATTTTTATAACATACTCCTGTAATCTTGATTGCAGTTGCTTCCAAGTGTTCTGCTTAAAAGTGACTGCGATGCTAACGTCAGTGCCTAGATAACATTCTCATTACATACTCCCATAAACCCTCCCTCCCCCTCTGCGAGAGTAGAATTATAGCATGATGGTTCATTGTGTGTCCCAATAATTTGCAGCTTCTGCAAAACAGTAGTTTAGTAGCTTAGCGATCATACTGAAGGAGCTAAGTGCTAAATTAAATAAGTGCATTTTTAACAAAACTGCTCAGGGAGAATGTAATGGATATCACCCTCTTACTATTCATTGCAGATCGGTCTATTCACTGAAAGAGCCCCTGGCCTTGACCCTGTTTGCAGCAGTGAATGTAATAGGCAACATTTGAACGAATGAGAAAGAAAAGAAGGGAGCCAGAGAAAGACGTTGTAGCCATGCTGTCCGTTTTCTCTCAGTGCAGCCATCTTTGTGGAGAGGTGTGAATTGTTTTCACAGCTAGGGGTTCTCACTTCTACCCCTTCGCCCCTCATTGCTCATTAGCACCTTAAAACAGAGTCACAACATTTCACACACACAGAGACAACAGTGTCCTAGTTAGTCTGATAAAGGAATTACAAACAAAAGTGTTTAATTAATTGTATTAATTAAAATAGCCATGCCACCAGGAGTGGTGAAGAAAGAAGTTTCAGCATATACAGTGGGTTTTATACACATGACAAAGGTCTCATCTTGGACTGAATTGCAGTGGCAATAGTGACTAGCCATATTGCGTCTGAGAAACTAAAGCTAGGAACAAGGCAAATGCAAACGACCAAATGTTCCACCATACTGTCTTCCTCTGTTCTCTCTCTGTTCAAACTACTGCATCTCAAACAGGTGCACAGAGATGTCTGAACTGTCTTTCAGTTGGCTATAAAAGTCCCGGAAGCTGCAGCTCAACTGGCATTTAATTTCAGTTCAGACTTCATGGTAGTGAATTATTAAATGCATTGCAACACTTTATTCAAACCTAATTGCAGGACCATTATGTCATTCTCCATAAGCTGATCTCCACCTGCAACAATGCTTTGATAAGAACCAGACAGTCAAACCTCTTAAGTGTAAATAATAAACACAAAGATAAGTCCTTTTTTTCCATTCTCGACCATTTCATTACCCCAAACATGAAATAACCCTTAACCCAGCAGCACAGCTCCTTACAGCAAGAAGGGCTCGACTTTCTCGATAAAGTGTACATGTTCAAAAGTTATTGCCCCTAAATGTGAAGGTGTATATTTGCATGTCTGCCCTGTGATGAACTGGTGAGTAGTCCAGGGTATGTCCTGCCTTCTGCCCAAGGAGCACTGAGATAGGCTTCAATAGGTCCCCACTGAATTAATTTGCACTAATTGCAGATGTGTCTCTATGTTACTGTTTTTTTATTATCAATAAAATGCATATGCCTTTTCAATCACAGTATTCCAGAAATTCCAGTCAGGTTTCCATGTAGACCGAAGTAATGAGAGAGCATTGCTCCATGTTGTGAATGGTTTTAGGCTTAGTACTGATGCACATGGTTCTTCTGTTTTGGTCTTATTTTCTTAGTGCAGTTTTTGATACATTTAATCAAAATATTATAATCCACTGTGTTTAATACTTGTCTAGGCCTCTCAGACGTATTTGATATTTAATGAATAGACTCTTGGAAAGGTTCTAGGTTTTGCTGAGTAAATCATTCATACAAAATTGGCACATATCTTGAGGAGTCCCTTAAGGTCCTGTCTTAAGGCCATTGCTTTTCTATGTGCACATATAATCAGAAAACATTATATTGGTTTACATAGCTGTGAAAATAATCTAATATGAGTTTCTACTGAGAATCAACGCTCTTTTGACAGACTTATCCGTTTCTAATTTAAGAAAAGACTAATTTAAGGAATACTTCTATTTAATACTAAAATTCAGAGAAAGCTGCTTCGCGGAAGCTATAGGGTAATTGGCTTTGCATGCCAAACCTAAAGTACAAAAATAAGGGGCAAAAAGGTTTTATCATGTGAGAATATCACTGCAGTTTGTCCTTTTCTGTCATAGAGAAATGCCATGTATATAGTTGAGCACTGTAATGCTCTATTTACTGGGCTTTTTAAAATGCAATACATCATCTACAACTCGTTCAAAATGCACCAGCATGGATCCTAATGTAAACAAACCAGAAAGCTTATATCACAGCTTTTTTGAAAGAACTGCACAGACTACCTCTATGTTTAGAATGGATTTTAAAGTTCTGGTATTAGTTTTTAAAATCTTTAAAGCACCTTATTACCCTACAGAATGTCTGCTTGTGTGTATTCCAGATCTACAGATTTGAAGCATTTCAGATTTCTAACTCTCTCTCTCTATTCTAAACATCTCTCCTCAGTTCAGCTTTTAATTAAAACTCCTAACTCCTTTTATCTTTATATTGCTGTTACTGAGCTGCAGCTACGATACAAGAAAAATCCAAACTCAGCTTCTGTTACTGTTAAACTGTCAGTAAAGCACTTTTTTTATTTTGTTTTTTTTTTATAAATGTTGTACTTCCTTTTGATTATATGATATAGATTAGATCAGATTAGATTTATATTATTGTTTGTATTATTATATTACATTTTGTAATGTATTATTTTTTGTTATATTGTTTTTCACCTTCTTTCTTTTTCACTTATTCTTTCTTTTTAGTGCAAAAATTCATCACCACTAAGTCAATGAGATACAAACAAGTCATTCAGAATGATTTCCTGGGTTCACTCTAGAAAATCGTGAATCTACGTGTACACTTGAATGTGTAGTGTTAAAAAAAAACAGTTAGGCTCCTCTTTCTTTCCTGAGAAATGTTGTTAAGCTATTATCTCGTATCGAGTTAGGCTAGTTATTCAACAGCCCACCATGTATTGTTCCCAGAAGTGGAGCCTTTTCTGCTCTTGCTAGAATTAAGAAGTTACTTTGGTGTGTTTACATTACGTTGACGTTTCTTGCTGATTTGAGTAAATCAGAAACATTCTGAAATTTTCCAGGGAGTTAAAACCTGACAGACATATCAGAGGTGATAATTGAAGAGAATAATTATTAACTTCCTGCCAAAACAGTTAAAAGATAGGACTGATGGGAGAGGTAGATTACAGAGCCATAAAAAATCACACCACATAGACCAGCATGAGTAGGAAATTTGTGATGACTGCAGTTATGTCAAGAACGAGTCAATGATTCAAAAACTAGTCAGGACAAAACCTGTGGTAATGTTATTCCAAACAGGACCAAAAGGAAACAGCTAAAGAATGTTGGTCTTATTGTCATGGCTTCATAGGCTTTTATTGGGTGTCAAGTATACATGTTTTCATCACAAACTACTTTATAAGCTTGCAGAACTAATGTCCAACGGCTCTTGATCAAACATTTGTGCAATAACACATCCAGAGAAACAGTCATGCAAGAGCATGTCGACCAATGCCCGAATACATTAACAAGACTGGCCAGTTAAACAGTGACACTTCTTTTTAGACTGAATAATGTAGTAACTGCAGAAAAAAAGTTTTAGGATTAAACACATTGAAAGTTTATTACAACCTAAGGTTTATTATTCAGTAACTACAGGAACTACAATGCAAGTGGTTTGAGTTATGCCTAAAGGAGGATTTTTCTGCATGAACCCATCCACCATTAACGAACAGTAACATACGTTTAAAGAAAAATTATCTCAGGTCTGTTGTAAGACAATGTCCCAAACGTTGTAATATAACATAAAGAACATGCCATGGTAGTTAAAGAGAAACGCTACAGGTTTTTAAAATATCAAGTAAATGGTTAGTATGTAAATCATTCCAATGGTTTAATGGGAAATGCTTCGTACATTCCAGGTCAGTATTGTTCAGAGTGGTGGTGATATAAGCCTAGAGTTTAATGCCTCTGGAAGATCCCTCATAGAAAGTTATGATATGATATGAAATGGTTAGATACATACTGTCTGATGTGTCACACTTCGTTTTATGATACTTATGTGATAAAGATTTGACCTAAAAAGTGTTTTAATGTTGTTTAATCTCATCACAGCACAGCGGTACATGCATTGCCCTGAAATGCAAAAAGGTCCCTAAAGAAAACAGATATATAGACTATTTTACTAGTGTGAACAATGATCACTGCATGTCAACATATCAACACTGGTGGTGTTGGAAAAAGTAAAATAGCTATATATAACCATGTTTGTGTTGTAGACATTGTGACCCCTTGTTGTTCCTATTACCACTACTGGTACATGTATATATATATATATCAGTTTCAACTCTTAAGGTGTGGTGGGTGCTGGCCATTTAGGAATGGCCATCCATGTTTCAGCTGAATTAAATAGTTCACATAACCAAAGGCTTTGAGGAATAGGTGCTACTCAGAGTTAGAACTGTTTAGAATAGTTAGTTTCAAATCACTCTGGCTTTTTTCATTGGCTACGTTATAGAGAAAAATCTTGTTTAAGCTCCAGATGCTTTGTCTTATTGTGTTCACGGATCACACCCTCTGACTATGACTGCCCATTTTATTTGCTTACTACATTTGTAATCTAACAGAAGATTATGGCTAAAAATGTAAAACCCTGACACGACAGAACTGCTGACCGTTTCTAGGAAAAGCAAAAAACAAAGAAGCCGTGTTTAAGGTCTCATATCAATGAGTACATATATCTCGACTGCATGGCCAACTTGTATAAAAGTCACACCGCCATAACGTGATGCGGTGATAACAAAGTGCAATCCTGGTGTTAATTTCCAATAAAACTATGCTAATAAAGGTCATCACGCACTCCTGGAGTGTGAGTTTGGGAAAAGCAGTGATAGCGTATCCAAGATATTCCAGTGATTATGACCATCATATTAGTGCTGATCTGAGATCAAATGCTGTCCTAGTTAAACTAACTTCAAGATGACTTTAAGAGGAAACCCAAAAGGCAGAGCTGATCTGGAATCAAGAGCTGAGCTGAGTCTTCTTTTAAATGATTACAGCCAGCTCAAGCATGGCCTTCAGCGTGACCTAGCGGCATGTACAGTAAGTGCAGGTGAACAGGTTTAAAGGAGGTAGTTTTATGAATATGCTGCTGTTGAGATTGTAAATATGGAAATAATGGGATTAGAGCGTCTGTATAAGAGAAGATGCTTCTCACCGTCATCAGGCGATTGGCAGCAGGTCAACAGGTAAGGCAAAACTTTTCTGGTTTTGTCTATTACAAGAACACTGCAGCATTGTATTATTGTGGCTCCAATTTTCCAAAAAAAAATGTTTAAACTCTAGCTAGCATTTTCAAGACATGTGGACCAAGAGAAATATTACAGAATTATTTGATATACAATGTGGCCTAATAATTCCTAGCCATCATATAACTTAGTGCATTCGTGTCTTTGAATCAATATTTTTTCCATACAGGACGAGTAAGGGTGGTTTTGAATGTGCCTTATGTTAATCCATTAATGTTTTTATTTTCAGTGTCTATGGGCGTACTGGTGGCATTAATTAGAGCTTTCAGTATTTGGAAAAAAAAGGTACTTTACTGTGTCCCAATCCAATGCTTTTGCTGCTAGCGAATGTTAGTTCTATGGTAACACACTAACATGCTATTCATGATACAGTGATACCATAGAGTGCACTAAGATACAAGTTGTACAGTATGTGGTATTGTTAAATCCTTCATTTTTACATGACTGAAAAAAGACTTTACAGCCTGCTAGTAGTTAGTTTAAGTAATTGAAAGCTCCACACATGTCATGTGACTTTTTTTGCAGCATTAAAACCACATAAGAAGTTTGTTCTACTCCAGGTCTCGAGTTTTGATTGTCTGCTACAGCTGCCATGTCTGCTGCTGTGTTCGTGGCTGGTATATTGGGCCTACTGCTGAGGACGGCCATGCCTATGTGCACCCCCACTGAATATACTCTCTACATTGAGAAGCAAGAGTGTGACTACTGTGTGGCTGTCAATACCACTATCTGCATGGGATTCTGTTTTTCCAGGGTAAGTGGCAAGAGAGAGAGCAAGAAAGAGCATGTCTGCAGAGCAAAAATAGCTTATCAGTCAGATGCGAGGCTTTCATTACCCAAGCATAAGCTTACAGAATTCTCTAGAATAGCGGGCGGATGTTTCTACAGTCAAAGATGTCACATAAGATAAGCTTTTTTTCCTGCAACAGCTACCACTGAAGCAAAAAAATCACACTTTAACCCTTAGAAGACTGCAGTCACAACTGTCACTTTGCCACACTATGTAAATGTAATTACATACTCGCATAATTAATGACACAGACACATAATTAACTACAGTTACATACAATTTACAGCCATTTGCCAAGACCTCTCCGGTTACATTACATTTTCAATTTTTTTTTCTGAACTGGAAAAAACATACAGTATAAAATGGGCTTGTATTTCTTGCATTGGCCACATTTTATGTTGTATGTGTTTATTTATTTTGAATATGTTGAGTTAAGAAACAGTAATTTTTTATTCAAATATACAGACGTAGCAGATAGCAGAACACTTTGGGGCTATATAGAGCCCTTTTCAAAAAGCTTCCATAGAGAACACTCCACGGCACATTCAGTCTGAAGAACATCTTTATGATACAAAGATCCATGTAATCATGCAAGGGGTTTATTGAGTGTTAATGGTTCTATATAGAGCTATTAAGTGTGTACGACTGCACATTCTGCACTGAGAGGCCTGGGACTGCAATTCCAGCTTACAGAACACATATATTTCACATTTGAAGTGTTTTAGAAACATCAGACCACAAGTAAACACATGTAGCATCATATGTGATCACATTTGGCATGTACATTTTTCTAGGATCTACCAAAAAAACTTTAATCTTAATAAATTATGGTAACATTTACAATGCACACGTTTAACATAATTTCTGTATTCATTGGGTGACAAAAAAAAAAATATTTATGCAAAATTATTTTGTGCATCACCATTTATAACTGTATAAGTTGCATAGTTTCTTGCTGGAAAAGCCATTTCCCCTCTTTGAAGACATACGTTTTGTGTTGCATGTTATGTAACCCTCAGGACAGCAATATGAAGGAGCTGGTGGGGCCTCGCTTTCTGATTCAGAGGAGCTGTACTTATCAGGAGGTGGAGTACCGCACAGCTGTTCTCCCCGGCTGCCCCCCGCATGCTGATCCTCGTTTCACCTACCCTGTGGCTCTTAGCTGCCACTGCAGCATGTGTAACACACGCAGCGATGAGTGCGCCCACAAAAGCAGTGGTACCGCTGCAAAATGTTCTAAACCAGTCAGACATCTGTACCCTTATCCTGTAGAGAGTGACCTCCTTCAGCCTGGCTGGTTTCAGCTATTCGAGTGAGGCTGGTGGAGTAAATCCCGTCAGATTGGACACCAAAAGTATTAATTTGTGTTTTGACCTGATCTGTTCATGTAATAAAAGCCACCTATGTAGTAGAAACATGTCACTCTGTGGTCCGTTAAGCAGTTGGTGTTGGGTCTGGAGCTGTTGGGCTTTTATGAACAGTAATATTTCATAACAGACTTTTTATATCCATGAATGTAGTCATCCAACTACCCTAACAACAGGTGTTGCAACAGTTACTGCTATGGCTGGAAGCTACCTTAAACCATGACTCATTGTCTCTAGATCATTCTGTCCCTCTTGCACGCACTGCGTTTTGCATAGTGGTGAACAATACATGACCTTGATGGTTGTCAAGATTGGTGACATGCGTCACCAGTGACTCATGTAAAATGGGACAAGGTTGCTATGAAGAACCTACTAATTAATCCTGGTTTAGGACAGAACATTTAAGACCTGACCAGGTGTGTTTAAAATGATCAGTTTAAACCCCTTTTTACCCCACAACAAAGCCAGTGCCTTATACTGCCTGCTGAAATCCAGCATCTTCAATTTGGCAACTTCATAGATACAGGGAAAAAAAGACCATCCTAAGTTACAAAGGATGACAGTGTAACAAGATTGTTATCCAAATAAAACGTGTGTTGATCAATTTATCATTCAATAATAACATAATGCAAAGAGTAACTGGAGTTAAATTATATAGCTATGGGAAAAAGGGGAATACAAATGTGAAGAGACATGGCTTTTGTATGACAGTGATGATATAGACTCAGGACACCCGAAAGACCCATTTGAGAGCTTACAGTGCTTATTACGTGTAGTGTTACAGTTATGTTACAGATGCCTCTACAAGGTTTTTAGTTAGGTGATTTCTAAATAAAAATGCAAATAAAAAATTTGCAAAAAAGCTTTATAGAAGCTAATGGTTCTGTTGAGAACATGCTACATGCAGTACATGCAAAAGTCAGAGACCATTTATTTAATTTCTTGTTAAAAAAAACAAGGAGAAGTCTCAACAGGTAAATATTATATGATGTTTTTGGTATTTATTGTACCCATGCTTTGCCTTTATTACAGCTTGCATTACCCAGTATGAGAGAATTGTTATGTTTTGGGCAAATTATTTATTTCTAATAGACTTCAAAAATTGTATTATAAAGATTTAAAATGATCATAAACTGCCTCTTTTAAAGCAGTCTGCATAGATGTTTTTCCACACATCCAAAGTCCAGTCTTAGAAGTTTCATTTTCTAAATCTCATTTACTAATTCTGAAGTATGAGTAATCTTAAACACTTCAGTGATGTTGTCATTGTCCTGAGAACACCTGCAGCTCCTCTGTGTGATTGGCAACTTTTCTTCTTTATCGTCTGTTTATTCCTCTTGACAGCTGCATTGCCTTTCAGACCCACAGTGATGAGATGATTTACATTTAAGGCATTTAGCTGACGCTCTTATCCTGAGCGACTTACAAGGTTAGTCATATTACAGGTAGGCCAGTGTAGTGTTAGGAGTCTTGCCCAAGGACTCTCATTGGTGTAGCACAGCATAGTCACCCAGACTGGGATTTGAACCCCAGTCTCCCACATGTGGTGTTGGCGCCGTGGCAGATAGTGGTTTTATCCGCTGAGCTAGAGATGATCCTCTCACAGTGGAAAGATGAGCAGAGACACCTGTGGATTTTTTTCAGATCTAGAGTAACAGTTGGACTTCATGAAAGCTAAAAAGTACTGTTTATCTGGTGGTGCTGGTTTTGATGGTCTACCAGGCCTCGCAAGGCTTTTAGGTTTCTTAATTTTCATATAGTACCAGTACATAGTTTGACATGTCTACTCATAAGAGGTGTCCTTATTTTTAGTTTAATGCTTTACAATAAAAATGAAGACATCAAACTATAACATAGCACTCATGGCATTATACAGTCCACCTTAAACACCTCCAAAATGGAACTTCAAAGGATATAATAACCTGCAACTGAGGTTTCTAAGCAGTTTTGGATTTCCATTGGTCTGTACATTATGAATATTGAAAAATTAATTAGATTTTAAATTGGGAGAAAAAAAAAAGAAGAAACGTTTTGCCCAACGAAACAAATATTAGTGGTGGCTATATGGAAATATATTATGATACATTAAGGATATGTGTGTTATATCAAGGTATGTATTGTTTTAGACATCTCAGCAGTTGGAACTATTAAGTGTAAGCCTGTGGTCTTGAGCTGGGTGTGTAAACTTATGACTGGTCATGTATATCATTGAATCATTTTTGAGTTTCTTTCACAAAAATATTTGAAAATATGTTTAGGACTGCCACATGGTTCCACTATGGCCATAGAACCTTTTTAGGTACAACACAGAAATCTTTCACCCTCCTCCTTTCAGTTAGGAGAAAAGTTGGCACAAAACATCCAGAAATAAAAAATGTATGGATCAAAGGATACTATAATTCAATAATGTTTTTGTATGATAATTGTAATGATTTACTTGTATCAGTCACGACAGAGTTGAAATTTTGCAATAGTAGATAATAAAAGGCAAGTGTTTAAATTCTGGTAGTGAGCTCCTATATTCAAGTGCTGAAAGGTAAACATACATTTATCTTTTCGTTTTAGTGACATCTTAAGGAAAGTAGTATACCATGATTATTTGTTTTCATTATTGGAGCTGGCTTGACCAAGAAGCACGAGTGAGTAAAGGAACAGCTGTGGTTTATTTTTAGGTTGTCAGCTCACCGAGAGCACTGTGTGAAAAGTCTTACCGTCTTGAGGAACGTCATTCATGTGTCTGCTGTCAGGTCGTCCCTCCTCCAAAAGTACATTCATGAATATGTGTCATTTGTTTTACGCATGATTATTACTGACTCCACAGTAAGTCACAGGGTGGCAGGCATAGTAACAGGGTCTCGTGCTACAAGGTCAAGGGGGGGGTGAAGGCTGAATAAAACAGGATGGGTCAGTGGTATGGAATCCAGCCCGTCACTGTGAGTAATGGGTGGGGATGTGTCTCCATAACAACAACCCCTCCCCCCACTTCTAGTCCTCCTAGAAACTGGATACAAACCACCCTAAACAAAAACACTGACGGTGTGTCAGATACTTCCGGTACTTCTAATTTTCCTTGAAGGGCAAGTACATGTTTTTGTGTTGTACAGTGCTTGACTAGGATATTTCCAGGTTATTTTAGACATATATAAAATTAGTGTAAATGTCTCTGCTTATGTCGCCATCATAATGTTAAAAGAGGGTCAGAGAAAAGGTCGAAGAGGGTAAAAACAGAAAAGGTAATATATTGTGTATATGAATACTTATAGAATATGGAAGAATATAAAGAATACATCATCTGTGTTCAAACAAAAACATGTATTTCCAATTTTGTTGATTTTTACTTTTATCCTTTATTTGAACACAGCAGTTGCCATGTCACAGCAGTGAACATTTCATCATTAATGAACCAACAGAAATGCCCCAAATCAAACGTCTGGTTTCATTGACTAACATTTGAATGTGGTTTTTGCTATTTTGGAGATACTTGTTTTTTTTCTTTGGACAGCGATGATATATAAAGAATATAGAAGTTAAAGACAAGGACATACAGCTACAGGTAAGATTACAGCATGATTACAGTACTGTGTTTATGGTTTCATTAAGGAAAATGACTTAAGTCTACTGTACTGTTTACAACACTTCACAACTAAAACTGCTCCAGGTAAGCCATTATTAAAAGTGTGAAAGCGTCTCTATAGGCATTGTGAAAGACCTTTGGAATACTCATAATGACAGTGCTGACAACTTGGCAGAAGTTACCTCACCTCAAAAATGAATGCAATGTGTAGAAGCCTTCCTTTCTAGATATTTCCTTTGAGGAGATAAACTTGTAGATGGTTCCTTTTCTTCTGTAAGAGAGAGGAAGCTGGTTGGCATCAACGCTTCCCCTTTTGTATTAAATAAACCATTAGCACGATAAGACATGCCCCACAAAACCAAGTAACCTCCCTATTGCAAACACACTGACCAAAGTTTAAAAGCATATCATTCTCTGTTTGTGTTCAAACAAATTCTGTTTATACTTTTCTTTTCTCCCAGCCTTATCTCTCGCTTTATCGTCTGTGTTCTCTCTATAGAGGCAGCCATGCCACTGTAATCCACTCCTCATAACTCACTGATCCCCACATTCTTGGGCACAATCTGACCAATCGTATTAGAATCCTATGACTAGCCCTCTAACAATAGCACATGGGTCTGTTGTTTGAAAAGCCAAAGCTGTGATAACATAATAGATCAAACAATATACCTGATGGAATGTGACCACTCAGCGGCCCGGCAACAGTGGGACTGTAGGCCCTATAGACCTAAACCTATGTGTTCAAAGTCTGCTGGCATTTGTCAGTCACATTCCTGATGGTAAAAATGGTCCGACATTCCACACAGCACTGGGATCTCAAAGGAAAGGCTCGTTTGTGATAGCTGAAGCCCCAAGATCAAGTCTGTCAAATCTGGCTCACTAAAGTTTCTTCTAAATTGAACATTCTCATGCTAAAGGCTTAAAGGCTGTGTCAAGACCTGCTTGTGATGCCTGTAGGGTTTTTAATATGACCTCCAAGATATGAATCGTGAGATCTATTTCATCTGTACAACACAGATCTTTTAGACAGCAGGTATGGACTGGTATTTGCATGTCTTGCAGGTGACAACTTGCAAGGAATAGTATCACAGTATGAGAAAGCCCTTCAGGAGTGACCTAAATTCAGAGCCTGAACACACAACGGTCATGCACTCCTATGTTAAGTTTGATCCAATTAAACCACTAGAGCATTGTTAGCTGCTGATGCTGCTTTCTAAGCAATGTGATTTTGAAGTCAGTGCTATTTTTATGCCATGACAAGCAGTGAGTTGGAGTTTTCTGGTCTGTCTTGTCTAAAGAGCAGATTACCTTGATCGAGATCTTTCCTGAAGCTTCTTTTAATCTAAAGGGAGCGGCACAGGTTTGTATTGGTAATCCCCAAGGATTTGGAGGTCTTATTTGCAATCTATTTGAAGAAAGAGATGTAGTTATTCCTGCATACCAAAACATCCGATTGAGGGATTTGTGACATATGTGCACGTGCTGTGCTCGAAAATGATCCTACAGTAAACTAAAATGTAGAACCACAGAAGAAGCACTGAAGCCGAAGTTGGTATCCTTCTAGATCTTTCCCCAAAACTGTCACCCCGCCCACGTACACAATGTAACAAACTCGTATGCCTGTTTTTCGATGAAATACTGGTTTAAAGCAGCTTCTTGACGTTTGTGCTCTAATACAAAATACATTCAGACCTTCGCAGTTATTAACTTCAGGGCATTCATATTGTACAGCAGGGTTAATTTATGTATGAAACAGAAACATGTATGGCGCCTGTGTAATATGACACCACACCACACCACAGCTTCACCCGTGCAAAGAGCTCTATGATAGGAATGAGCGAATAGAATGTGGACATGCAAATATAAAGGTTCTGATTGGATAGTTCTCTGTACACCAACCACAAAGGCTCCGCCCTCTCATTTAAAAGCGAATGGAATTTTCCACTCGGCCATTCATTCAAATTCCGCCGTCGCTAACGGATAGATTAGGGTGAATAAGTGAAGAGTCTGCGCTCAAAAACATTACCTGTATTGCGAAGGTAAGTTTTAATATTTGTAACTACATTTAAAATTTAGATGGTCGTTTACTTTGAGCAGTTTTGTAAATTTAGCAGCTGTTGGTTTTGAATGGGCAAGGTTTGTCTTTACTTAGTAAGCTAAAGCAAGCTAGCCGGTTTGTGCAAACGTTAAGTATTTAGCTGGATGTGAAAACTGCCTGTCTAAATATTTACCTGTCGTTTTAACTGTATTTCTGGAACGTTCGCTGTCTATGTGGATTCAGAGTCTTCTGAGTAAAGCTGGTCATTTGAACCAGCTATGAGCGCGGTTTAGCATTTTAGTGACCTAGCTAGTTAGCTAACTCTGCTAGCCTCCGTCTGAACTGTATCTCGGTAAGGTAATGACTTGCAAATAGCGCAGATAACCTTTAGCATAGCTTTGAATACCTTCCTGTGGGTTTTCTCGGAGCGTATTTTGGTTCTTCAGATATCGTTTTTCCTGACTGTTTTATATCAGCGTTAGTGGTTTTAGCTTGTTAGCTCACTTTCGCGGACTTTTTCCTTTTTACGTGATAACGCCAAAAGGACCATCCGCGCTGGTAATTGTTTTATTTTGCTTGTTTAGAGCTAATAGATAAAGAAACAAGGATTACTATTTGTTTACTTTTACTTTTTTTTTAAATAAGTGGCTACGTAGGCTTGACATTTAACAAACGGTTCATATTCATACCGGTACCGTTAGTTGGCTGAATCAAGGAAATACTGAACACATGATCTCCAGCTCATAATGATGAAGCAGTATATCCAGTTATGGTAGGCTGAGGCGTGGCCAGGTTGCTAGACGTGCCTATGAATGCCTGTTTTAAGCCACAGGCGGAACTGGGCTGGCCTTACTTAATGTATGAACGGTATCCAGTGTCGAGATGGTGCAGTTAGAGTTTGTGTGGAGGTGTGCTCTGTATATCTTTGGGGAACTGTCATGCTCCGGAAGTCTGTGTGTAGGCAAATCAAAGCTTACCGGTAACTCGTCCTCTTGCTTTTTAGGTCACTACTCAACAGCCAAGTTTAACGTCAATTTATTAAGACAAGCCTTGAAGCATTTCACAACACTTCCATCACCAGACCACTATCTCACCATGTCTCAGCAGCAAATCAGGTTTGTATCTGTTTGTTAACTGAGTCATAACGTCTCTAGTTTGCCATACCATTAGGTTTCAATACCTCTGTAATCCTTACAGTGTGTATCTTTTTTTTTTTTACTTTTTAATTTTGAATATGAGAGAGTGAAGAAGAATAACAATATTTGGTTGTTATGCTTTCTTTCCCTCAGCCTCCCAGCTAAGCTAATCAATGGTGGCATTGCTGGTATTGTTGGGGTGACTTGTGTCTTTCCCATCGACCTAGCCAAAACACGACTACAAAACCAGAGACAAGGACAACAAGTCTACAAGAATCTGTAAGTAACCCTTTCCTCCCCCTTCGCTTTACTTCTTTCAGACATTGAGCCTCTTCTGAGTAGTCACTGTATGAATAGTTTGTAGGTAATTAACAGTAAAGCCTTACTTAATCTAAGGGTACTAATTGGTGTTGGCAGACCTCCTACTGGACAGTGACAGAATTGACTTGGTCTTATCTTTCACACATTAGTGCCTAATCCCCTCGGAATTTATGTAAACAAGGCACATTTCTGTTTTATCTTTGTCTGTGGGATGCAGAAAACATGAACGGTGTTCTAGGATTAAGAGTTAGACCCAATTCATGTAGAAATAAACATGCATAATCAGCCACATGATTTGGAAGCCTAAATGAAAAAAGGAGATTCAGTAATTTAGTGATATTCCTGTGTTGTTTTTTTAGGATGGATTGTCTAATCAAAACAGTACGGTCAGAGGGCTACTTTGGCATGTACAGAGGTAAGATTCATCCCACTGATTGTTTTTCTTTGACTGTTTTGCTCAGTGTCATAGATTTGATTGACAGTAGAACATCGCATTTCTTAAGTAATGGGTAAAATACGCATGGCTGTGACTAAACAGCTAGATTTAAATTTTTTTTTTTACTACTGTACATAATTAATACACATTTTAGAGCTTGATTAAATGGCATACAGTTTGTTAAACGTTTGCCTTTAGAGTGATCAGAAATAAACTAGAAAGATTTTGCCACGTTATGTACAAGTTATGAATTTTCTTCAGGTAAAGGCAAAAGATCTATAGAGGGGGGAAGGTGTTTTCAAACTTGGAAATGACTGGGTGAACTGATTTCAAGTTAATAGTTTGGGGTACACAATTATGTAGTTAGGTTTTGGAGAAAATTGGAGCCCTTGCTGGGTCTCCACTTCTGTGAGGAATGCTGTTTGTTTGCATCTGTGTTTTTCATGTTACAGACGTGGGTCCCCCCTGGGATAGTGAAGGCTAGCCGATTAAGGCGCAGCCACGCTGGAGGCAAATCATTTATCATGGTTCTTACCACTCCGCTCTATTTTAATTAGGCACCAATTGTTTTTATTTGTTGGAATTATTTATTTACTCTGTTTTCTTCATAGCCTCTAAATTTTTGTGGACTATTGTCATTTCCTTGTGCTGTCTTTTCCTACTACTAACTCTTAGCCATGTCCTGCAGAACTAAGTTCCATTCTAACAGTTTCGTAATTCCACCATTACTTACAGTTACAATTTTCTACCTGTCCCTACCCCCATTTATTCTGTACATGGCTTTTCTGCATCTACCACTGTGCCTTGCCTCTTTAAGGCAGTGGGATCTTGAACTAGACATGGTCATTGTTTCTCTTCTGTTGTTTATGCCTGCTCTCTTGGTTTCCATTCACACAATTTTCCTAACTTTTTTGACTAATATCAGTCTAGTTATTATTTCCTTATTTTTGGCTTCTTGGTTCTCTGTGTATGTGTCATTGTCAAATCCCCCTCCATGATCATTCCTCAATTTTAACTTGAGCTTTGCTCACATTAAACTATTGACTGTTAATGTTAATTCCTGAATGTTAATGTCTGTTTTTATTTGATATTGTTCTTTGTTGGTTTGATTGTGGTGGGGAATATTTATTTGTTTATTTATTTTTGCAAGCCAATGTGGCTGCAGACTTGTTGCTTCTGCTTTGAGTAACCCTCTCGGTTTTTGTCTTTTAGGTGCAGCAGTCAATCTTACTCTGGTCACACCTGAAAAGGCCATTAAGCTGGCAGCAAACGACTTCTTTCGACATCACCTCGCCAAAGATGGGTATGCTACACTTCAGGAGTTTTTATTTATTTATTTATTTATTTATTTTTTAATCTAAGTTTTATTTCCAACAACTAATGGATCATGCTGTGTTACAGGAAGGGGTTAACAGTGTTTAAAGAGATGTTGGCAGGATGTGGAGCAGGCATGTGCCAAGTCGTAATCACTACTCCTATGGAGATGCTGAAAATTCAACTGCAGGATGCTGGCAGATTAGGTAAGGTTATTTTCTTTGTCATTGCAAGGATGAAGGGCATTTACATACTACTTTACAGTGTAAAATACAGACTTGCAGCTGAAATAATAAAATTGTTCATGTTCTCTTTGTAGCTGCCCAGCAAAGAATGCCTGGAATCCTGGCTTCCAATAAATTGGCCCCAACAAATGCTGTGCTGAGCCGTTCTTATAATGTGGTGCCTAGCCCATCTGCCCGGGCTGTGTCTGCCACACAGATAGCAAAAGATCTGCTGCACACTGAGGGCATCCAGGGCCTTTACAAAGGCCTGGGAGCTACTCTAATGAGGTGAGCATGCATTTTGACTACTTAAACTAGTGAGAGAATAAATATGCCTTTTAAGAGTAGTATTAATGGTGTGTGCTCAGGTGGTATTAAATCTGTTTCTGTTCTGCATTGAATGTTTTGCTTCTTACTTTTCAGAGATGTGCCTTTCTCCATTGTCTACTTCCCTCTATTTGCTAATCTAAACCGTTTGGGGAAGCGGTCAGAAGACGATATGGCACCATTCTATTGGTCCTTCATGTCTGGCTGTGTAGCTGGCTCCACCGCTGCAGTGGCAGTTAACCCATGTGATGGTGAGAAAGCAGGCTTTCTTTCTTTTCTTTTTTTTTTTTCCTCTTGGTTGCCCCTCCCCCTTTCATTTCCTTTATGACGCTACTCCTTCTTGTGATCGACTCATTTCCTCCTCATGCTTTTAGTGGTGAAGACTAGGCTGCAGTCTCTGAGCAAAGGGGCCAATGAGGAGACATACAGCGGTGTACTTGACTGTGTGAGGTAAGTATGCACACACTACCCAAAAATGTGATATTTAAAAAAAAAAAAAAAAATTTTGATTAAGCTACTGCTAACCTTTGCACTTTTTGTCATTTATAGTAAGATAATGAAGAGGGAAGGACCATCTGCATTCCTAAAGGGAGCAGGCTGCAGGGCACTTGTCATTGCACCTCTTTTTGGCATCGCACAAGTTATGTACTTGGTTGGAGTTGGAGAGTTCATTATGGGCCAAAGCCCCTTCAACCTCCTTTCTCCTTAAGTAGTGCCCAGGACTGCCATGCATCTACTTAACGTTCTCATGAAGACACAATATATATTCAAGTATAAAGATCAAGAGTTTGGCAGCTCTGCTGTCCGATTGTATGAGCCGTCTTCTGGCCTTACTGCACTTCCTGTCTGGTGTATTGGCTTATTTGATGGGCTGTGGCCAACATTTTGCACTTGTTGGTAAGGGCTTTTCCAGATATGGACGCTCAAGTTGGTGCTCTACATCCTCTCTACATTAGAAGGATTCAGTTTCCCCTCAGTGAGGGTAAATGGTGTCAGCAAGGGGGCACCTTGTTAAAACACAATTACTGAAGATATTTCTATTCAGATTCTTCTGTAAGATGTCTCTTTTTGTGTTTTTCTATCTTTGTTTTGCCAACAGATGTATCTGTGACTTCATATGCAATTTCTTTTTTTTGTAAAGAATTGCTGTTCAAGATGTCAAATTTTTTATGTGGGTATTTATTTTACATAGTAGTTACAATACAAAAAAGCTTATTTCATTCCACTCAAACGTTACTGATTGTGTTCACTGCTGTCTCACATGGCACATGCATACTTTGATTAGGCTGCAATTTTATTCATATTCTGTACATTTCAGACCATTTATATTTATCAAAATTGTGTGAACCAGTTTTGATAGAAGGTTCCTGTAAACATTTATGACCCTTATGCTGCTCGCATTTAATCGTTGAACTGTTTGGTGCATTGATAACTCTGAGCAGCCATGTGCCAACTTTACTCTTCTTCCTTTTACCGGTCTTGTATATTATTCTACTTCAGTAGTCGGAACAGATGCCAAACATGGTGTTTCAGTTGTAGTTGCAAATACAGGTCATTTTCTCCCGTTAGATCTGGGTTAGAATAAATCACAGTTTTAATGTTTAAAATTGCTTAGGAGTGACAAACCTAACTGACAAAATGAAACAGTTGTGTATGAAATATTGACAGGACTGTTAAAGTGGTGCCATTCAGTGTTTTTATCTATACACTATAGAAACAGCTGTGCTCAACTCCTTCTAAATGGTCCATGTAAGGTCTACTCCTTGGTGGACTTGTGTTAAACATTAAATTTCAAACAGCAGGGACCCACAGCTCAGAGTGCTGGAAGGTTTTCCCTGTTATTGTGACCGTTTGGCATTAACCATGACTCTTGATGCAACATTACTGCTACTATTTAAAGTGTTAGTTCACTTTCTGTTGTGATGCATATTTGTAAAACATTAAATACATAAAACCTGTTGAACCATTTTGTGAACAATTCCTTTTATTTTTCCAAAGCATTTTATATTTAGAGACTAATACAAAACTCATGCTATGAAAACTGTAGATCAACTTCCTTCCTCTTTGAATTGGCAAATACCATCTATACCTACTCAAAGTATATAGTATGATCCATACAAAATCAAAACATGTTCTATAAGTATTCCTAAACTCACAAAATATACATTTTTTTTAAAAATTTTATAATTCACATTCACAGCATGCGTAGGCAGGTGAGCCCAGACAACCGTCATGTGCTATTCTAAAGGTGCGGTCAAAGGCACAAAGAGGTATCAGTCAACCCCAAAGTTGTGCTCATGCGAATATGAATAAGAGGGCAGTAATAAGCATTGTTATGATTACTACCTTCACAATCATGAAGCACCTAGTTTAGACTGTTTACTTCTTCAGTGATGATGTTTTCTCTACAGAAGAACTACACATTGCTATTAGGTGAAATTTTTTTTTTCCTGACTCAATGAAGAGGTATTACTCAGGTCATCACAGAAGTTGCCAGGAAGGTAGTAGGAGATCTTACGCAGGTTAAAGTCATTAAGCATTAAGGGTCGAAAGTTAAACAGATAAAAAGTTTACATACTGTACTACAAGTGACAGATGGCAGGTCTACATGTCAGTGGATAAAATATAGTCACGCAAGTAAATACTGTAACCTTGAGTTCTATATAGAACAGACCCTGAAATATAATATCCTGGACTTATGATTTCTGACGGGTGACCATCAATCACATGCAAACATCTTTAACATTTATACAGCTATACTCACTAATCTAAAATCAACAGACTACCACAGCAGACATAGACAGGATTTATGCAATAAATAAGATTACAAGTAGCTAATAAACAAAAAGGCATGAGTAGGTGTACATACAATATTTACACTGTCAGTCCCATGCACTGCAATCACTGGAAAGGAAGATCTTAACATTTGCAACTGGCAATTTTGTGGGGAAGGGGTTATTAAAAATCAACTGCCTATAAAAATCAAGTAGTAATTGTGTAAGATTCAACAGAACAAAGTACAGCAAAATAAGGCCAGTGGTTAATGTGATTTCAAGGACAATCCATGCACTGGTGGCCCAGCCCTAACAATAAAAAAGAATTATACACCAAAAATAAAGGTGAAACAGTATCTCGTCACTGCTATTTATGAGCTTTTTTACCGCTTTTAAACCCAGAGGTGATGGTTTGACATGGTCAGCAGAGGGATAGGGGATCTAAATGACCTCCCTGTTGTTCCGAATAGCACAGCATAGAACAATGCTGAAGATCATGCCAATAACCTGCATCAAAAAGAAAATACATACATGTTACAACGGAAACACACTGAATACCACAAACTTTTTAATACAGTTCAACACATCTTCCATATGTGCTTTGGGGGGGTACGAAAGTGGTACTGAATTCTGAATAAACTTGTTTTGTTATTTAAAAACTACTATTTTAATTTGCACACGATGGCAAACAAAGGTCTTTGTCTATACAAACAAACAGTTGGTGCGCCCATGGGCTGGAGGTTAGAGAGCCAGCTTTGTGACCAGTCACCGGTTTGAACAGACACAACCTGAGTTCACCCAACTGCTGCCTGGACGCCATGGAGTGTGCTTACTGCCCTCTAGTGTGTATGTAGGTGTTTCACTGGTTTAATGAAGTTCACAAATTCATGCATGCAAGCACAGCTCACAAAAGGACCCAAATTCAAATTCTGCATGGTGCAGGAAGGAAGTTTTTTTTCTGACAGTTCTGATGTTTCATATTGTTTTTAACATGCATCCATGCCAATATCCACTCCAGTTGTTTCAGCCACATGTTTAGAAGGGCTGTGTTATTGAAACTCATTACCTTTTCATGGCAGACCAGATAACAATTCTCCTCCAATATCTCCTTCTCCAAACATGATGAGCTAAATTATTTTTGTTTCGTCTGAGCAGGGTGCAGTTTTCCAAAAGCATGATGTTAACCGCTTGTGTGCGAAATTTAGACATGCACCTCAGCTGGCTTCTCCCAAACATTCCTTATAACAAGTCTGCCAAAAATCTTGTCTGAATTTGTTGCAATTGAACCAGTTCTACTGACAGATGTTAAAGGTCTTTGCTAGGGCTCTGCAGCTTTTCCAATCCAATATAGTTTAATAATATTGCCCTTTTTATTATTGATTTGGTTTTACTTTATAACCATTACATATATGTATATTTTCACTTTGTATGAATTATTTCTGCCTAACGTTTAAATTTTTTTTAAATGCATATTTTTAACGCTTAATATTTCGTTCTTATTATACAAGTCATAAAAACACACTGAACATATATGAAAAAAACTCTGTGTCTCTGAACTCCAACCCACATCAGTGTGCATATCGGTAAGGATGTCAAGTGAGACCTTCTATTAAACTTTGTTAGTATGTGCTGTTTCCCCCCCCCAAGAAGTTGTTCCATTATCAACAGCATTACATATTAAATAAATAGCCACATATACATACCATGACACCTGCAATGACAAGACCCAGGTATCCAATGATGTAGAGTTTGTCATCGAAGAAGTCACTTATAGCTGCTTTACAGTCCTACAAAAAGGCAATGGAGTTCAGTAACAGGCTGGTGAGTTATTTTGAGTTTGTCTTGGCAGATTAATGTCTTCCTGCATCCTAACCATGCTCTAATATTTTGTGTAATGATGCTAATTATGAAGAACTGACTGAGGATTCGAGCATGATGACATCATTAGCAGTTGATCGATATGTCTGCCCAGCTGCTATAAATAAAACTGTGGCGCCTCGGTGTCCCTCCGGATTTACAGGATCAAGTGACAGATGAAACACTCCCTACTGTTTGTTTCCACTCTCCAAATCTCATTGCTGTCTATGTGCTACTGTTTCTCTCTCGTCTTCTCTCTAGTAGATTCTCACTTCAAGCCTTTTCCATTTCTCATCTCGCTACTCTTAGCACAACATGGCCAACAGTGCCATCTACTGATCAGAAGAAGAACTTAAGGCAGACCTGGTAGAGCAGTCCAGTCAACCATACCGAACAGCTTTTTTGGGGAAATGCCAATTGAGCATGTGGCACTGACTAATGACAATGACTTTAGTATTTAAAAAGGACCTCTGGTAGACCATCCCGAGATGCACAGTGTGACAACGTGACATCTAAAGTAGCTCTATGGATTGATTACATTGAGAACACAACCCAAATAAGAGTAGAATAACAACTGTACCTTGACCTCAGGGTTGGAACACATTGTTTTTTCTTCAGCATCCCCACAGCAGTCTAGCTGTAAATAAATAAATAAACAAATAAATAAATAAATGCAATACATTGTAGTTTATGGTTGTACATTACAAATAAAAATGTGGTACATACGATTCTGTGATAAATGGAAACAACTGCGGTGTTGTTGCCACCCTCTTTAATTAGGTTAGAGTAGAAATTTTGGACCTCCTCGATAACCTGAAACAAAAGATAGAATTGTTCTTGGGCTCACAAGTCACACAAGCTGATACTAACATTAACAAGATTTAAAATAAATACCACTGGTGTTTCACACGCGTGTTTTACCTGATTTTTTTTCATGATGCCAAAAACCCCTGCTGCAACTTCTGCACCAAAAATCACCACGAGACAGGTGAAAAACTGAGGACCGAACAGAAGAAAAACCACATTTACTATTCATCATTAGCATCAATACAGTACCTTTCTGACAGTAATGGATGGATGGATGGATTCAAGATTGTTTTAAAATAGTGTGTTTGGTGACAGTACAGTGCAGCAGCACGCAGCTCTTACCCACCAATCCCAGAAGACATTGTGACTCCCTCACGGCCCCACAGCAGCCAAAGAATCCCACCAGCATCATAGTGCCTCCAGCCCCAATCAAAATGTACACAGCTAAAAAGAGAGCAGTGAAACCTCTATTCAATTCCCAGAAAAACATGTAAACTGTTAAAAAGGTTAACAGAAATGTTGTAGAACATCTTAATTATTAATGTTCTGCAGCACATGAGCTCAACCATTATCCTTTACATGGTGTGAAGGTCTAATGGTGATTGGACAAACAGAATTTGACTCCAAAATTGCTCAGAATAACATTTTCAGACTTGTTTTGACCTCTACTGTAGAGTTACCATTATAGAGATCTGAATGATGATAATTTATTATTACCGGCTGATCTTCGAACCCTACAATTCAGCATATCACCAGAGGCTGGCAGTATAAGGACATAAGCCATTGTTTTGTTTGAGTCACAGAGCTGTGTGCTTTTCACTTCATTCTCTTTACCTACACTGAACTCAACGAGTCAGGGGGGAACTGAAACTGCAGGGCAATTTTATTCATCAATTTCCACATTACAAACAGTTAACCTCTTCTTTAGGTAGTCATTTCTCAGGTCAGTCGCTGTGGATAAATGGCAGATTTGACTTACAGAAACAGAAAAGGGGAACAAAAGCCATCTGGCTACTTTTACTAGCAATGCAACATGTTCCATTTTATACAGTGCCAGATGTTTGTGGTGAGCTGAATCAAAATAAGAAGAAAACTGCTTTTTACATATTTAGTAGGTGATTCCCAAAAGTCTAAATGAGTTTCATTCTAAGCACCAGGTACCGTCCCATGCTTCATAAACCAACACCAAGTTTAGATAGCCTAAAGCTGTTACTCCGCTGACTTGACACCGCTTTGCATTTTCCTAAAAGTTTCTGTGAGTTTAAGAGAGTCTGCTGTCATACAACTGTCATATAACTGTCATATAACAGAGTTAAAGGCCTTCACAGACACACAGAGCAGCGTAAACAGAACAGCCTTTGTGTACACAAAACACTCGGCCTAATACGGCCAACTCAACTGCATTGTAGGGAAATGCTAATCTTATTTACCATAAACCTTCCTGACATACTTTTTGCAGAGACCAGGCTAGGCAGTGCAGTAAGGAACATATCATTTCAGCATTTTCACCTTTGTACTTTGAGCCCATCATATTAAGCTGGGTGCAAAAAATACATTCACGCAGAAGGAAAAAGATACAGAGGAAATGTCAAACATAAATTAGTGATGGGAAATATAAAACCACAAAGTGCCTAGTGCAATGATGGACCTGTAGAGTACAGAATATACCAACAACAAAACCTAGAAACTAGAAAGGTTAGTCATGATAGGTTCTCTTCAGTGCATATCAAATTATGCAGATGATTCATCTGTCTTAATTACAGCTATATAAATTTGTGTTTCAGTTTTATTGAACCAAGCCCACAGTTCATTCAAAGATAATGGGACACCACTCATTAGTTTTATTTCTTGGTATTTCTGCAATGGAAACTTCAACGCGTAGGCCCAAATTTATATTCACGCTGTGTCCTTATGCTCAGGAACTACACAATGTGCGAATTTCTATTTCCCCAAAGCTTCTTACCACAAGAATTTTTTTTAAATATGCACGCCACCTGGATGACAACACGAGCGCAAGTCGGTTAAATGCATGTGTTTAGCTGAAGTCAGGCCTCAAAGACAAACCGTTATATTCAGATCCTTCTGTCCTCCCTACGCTGCTAATGATAGGATCCTCACACCATGGCAACTATTCCCCATGGCCTGAACAGGCCACAAAAGAGTCTGCTCTTCCACAGTCTGCTTCTCAGGATGATGACTCTTTCGAGAACACTCAAATGACTCTTCTGAGGATGCTGTTGCCAGGATGGAATTATCTCCTTACCGACACACACTATTCCCATGCCACCATCCACACAGCATTAGAGTCAAACTACAATCATAATAAGTGATTATAAACGCATGGTAATCCTCATGTAAGGAATAACAAATGACACGATATAAGGTTATACTTGGTGCAAATAAGCAATTTTCTTCTAAAGCCTGGACATGTACGAAACATGATACAAAACATGTATTGGTTGGCCAACAATTCCTGGCCAACATTTTTTTTTTTTTTTTTTAGCTTTACCTGATTTTTTACCTGCTGATAAGGTGCAGATAATTAGCACGTTATAGGTCATTGCCAGGGTTCTAACTATTAATCTCCAGTTGATAATGCAAAGCCTTAGGCTGTGCCACTTGGGAGCAGGAACCCAATATGAGGCATAAAAATAAGAACTACATGAAATACTTATTTCATTGGCCATTTTATTAGATACACCTACCATATAAATAAACTGCCTGTAGACCATCTGTTGTAAAGTTTATCAGCTCAAGATGATAAACTGTGCTTAAGCCCCAGCATGAGAGCACTGCTCTGCCTTGCTCACCGGTTTACCAAAAAAACAAAAACTTAGCCAGATGCGTGTAAAAAAAAAAAAAGCAGCAAAGTCATTTTCCTCTCAGTTCTATTCGAGCTGAGGAAGGACTTCAGGCGCCTCACACTCTAGTCTAATTAAAACCCAGGGGAGCCACTGTGCTGTTGTTTTCCTTCTCACAGGACAGAGGAGACTAAAGCAGAAAACATGGGGCCCCTGCTCTTCTCTCTGCTTGCTTACTACCACAGGGACGGAAAACATGCCAGTAGAAGCAGCCACCATTTTAGACTATATAAACACTGCTTGTGAGTTCCAGATAAACAGCTCTGTACCCCAAACAGCTGAGAGAGGTTTCTGTTGATTACCCTGGCAATAACCAAATGCAGTGGTCTTTAACTGGAATATATATGGAAATAGGGAGGCGTGTGTACAATGGAAATGACTAACATATCTTAACTGCACAAGCTCATGAGCTAGCAAAAGTGAGCAAAGAGAAAAGACAGTGGTGTGAAAGGAACTGTGCATCACCGTGCAAGAACTGTCTTGCTTGGCACAGATCCTGCTATTCTTTCAAATGGAAATACAGGATCTGATAATATTTACACAGTAACCACGGTGTTTCTGTGGAATAGAACCACAGTTAGCAATAAGAAGGCCAAAACAGGCAGTGCTATCGTGTTGTGTGTTTCATAGATCATTTTCAAACCTAAATAATTAATGAAACTCCATGCATTTACGCAAGTACAAGGCTAATCATTTATGTAGGCAAGCTACTCCATTCCTGCAGCAAATATAATAAAAAAGACAATGATCTTTCCTCAAAAAAGCATAACCTTAAGTTACTTGTTATTTTGAAGTTTAAACAATAATACTCAATTTCAGAATCACATTCAAGCTAAACAGCCCTGAACAGTCATTTCAAAGAAAATAGAAAGCTCATGATCAACGAGCTGCAGAATGCTCCTACTCACACCTCAGTGGGTCAAGCTAAGCCTAAGAAGTCATTGTCTGTTGGCTCGATGCGTTTGATGATGTAAGAGGTGATGGATTCAATGAAATTTTAGCTTGGGATGTCAAGGTTATGAGGAAGGTTATTAAAAACACGAAGCACACACAACCACTATTCTACTGAGCATTATCCTCAACAGCTGGCATAAAGCAGAATGGCTTTTGAGACAACTACTGTTTTAGCCAATTACAGTAATTACTGTAAGCTTCTGTGCTAAAAACAAATCAGTTTTGAGAGAGTTGTTGCTGTTCTGATACACAAACAATGTATGAACAACGGCGTTTCAAAAGAAGTCAGCAAGTACTTTCTTTCTAGACTAGATCTTCCATTCTAAGATACAGCGTTGCGAAAGACTATGCTTCGTTTACCCTCATCGTCCAAAAAATAAAAATAAAAAAAAAAATAAAAAACGCTGCACCCAGAAGGAAGTGTTGGACAGCAATGTTATTGAGAAGGGAGATAAAGGAACAGGAACAATAAATAATAAACATTAAGACTGATCTGGGCAATATTTATTGAGCTAGACATACAGTAGTGTCTCTCAGTATGCCTTCCTATTGGCATGGAGTTGTAAAGGTTCCTGTGATAATCCATCCTATGCAGCTTGAATATTCTCACACAGTCCCTGCAGATTTTGCCATAGGGGTGGAGGTGGAGTGACACCAGGCCTTCTGAAAGTGTGACGTATGACAACAAACCATTCATCTTGGTGCTGACCACGTTGCCTCCATGCACACATTCGTTGGTCATCTCCAACAAGACAAGACACTGGTCTGCCAGTAATTATAGCTGTAGGGTCAGTCAGACACAGCAATAAGGCATAACCTTGTCTGTGCTTATGTCACATGCATGGCAGAGTGTAAAACTTGGATTATTTGCACGTGTCATTATGTCAAACCTACCATCAAGTTTCATTCCTGTCTGTTGATTCTGGGTGTGACTATTTTTGCAATTATTTTTTTGAAGATGAGCGTATTCATCGGTCTAAACAGCCATCAAGGTCCATATAATTATTTTTCATTGTTAGAAAAAACAGAAACATCTTTAACAGAAAACGACAAGTAAAAGGGGTGTTTTGCACATCCAGGTTCACTCCAAGTTTGGAAATTTTTGATTTTCCCACTTTATGTCTTTATGTACTTTATGTCTCTCTCTCCTCACAAATGCCTCCTTAAAAATATAGAAATATCTCCTTAGCTTAAACATTCAAAAATGTTACTGTTAAGGTGGTCTCCTGTGAATAGATATATGCAGCTTGCAGGCTCTCAGATCAAGATTAATGAGGTGAGCAGACAGAAAACCACTGCATCCTGCTCTGCTCGAGCTCACTAGGCCAGTCCTCAGAGGGGGCAGTCCAGGATTGAAAAGGAAAAAAAAATCTAACACAGAGGATACAGATACATGCTCTTTCCTTCTGTCATTAGCCAGAGTTATCAGTGTCTCTCCATACTTACTCATCATGACTGTCTCCAGTATTGGCCAAACATCCTGATTACAGAGCTGACAGCCATGTGTAAATCAGGCTAGACTTAATATAGTCCTGAGTTTTTTAGATTAATCAGCAGATTAAGATATACACACTGGCATACCAACTCTTCTCATTTTAGAGTGCTGATGATCTCATGCGGTTACAGTCAGTCAGTAGATGCTGCAAAACAGACTGTCAGTGATGAAGCTGTCTGGTTCTATGGTGGGCTGAATAAATGATGTCTTGTAAATGAAGGCTCTGGTACTTTGACCATGAACACCAGAATATAAATCTTCTGTGGTTTGAGGATAGAACGCAGAACAGAGTACACTAGACTGCCAATTAGGTCATCGCATCATACTGTTGAACGTGACTGGTTGCCTAGCCTAACTCATTTGTCTATCTTAATTCAACAGGGCTTAAATCTAAAATAGCATACTGACACAATAGGCCAATTAGAGTCAACATAAAGAGACGATTTCTCAACGATTTGGGTATGAATCCATCCTTGCAGATCACATACGCCCATACATACGCCACCAATATTAGGAGATACAGGGATACAATCAGCATGTATGGGCGAATGTGTATACTTCCAAGTACTACCCTGGCCCCCTAATTCCCCAGACTTGAACCCAATTAAGCATCTGTGGGATCCTCCACCACACACCCTTTAGCAGCTGTGGAATGCACTGCCGTCAACACGGCTCCAGATACCTGTGACAACCTACCAGGACCTTACTAAGAAACTCCCAGCCCATCTAGCTGCTGCCCGTGCTGCACATGGAAGTTACTCTGGTCATAATAATGTGACTCGACTGTCTCTAAACATATAGTAAACTTGATATAGTATATGATACAACATTATTATCAGACTGTAGTAGTATATGCCTATAACATTACACAGACAAAGTCTATGTTTGAGAATTACACTTATGGTAACCTGTAAATGCTGTCTGCTACCATCATGCAGTTAAAGTCAGTCAGTAGATGCTGCAAAACAGACTGCCAGTGATGAAGCTGAATTGTTCTATGTGGGCTGAATAATTTGGGAAAAATAAAGTGCATTTTTTTTTTATTAAATATTGCAAATTCAATTTAAAATGTGATTATAAATGCTGAATGCTACTCACCGATAAAGAAAGTCTCAGGGGCTCCATTATTCAGGAGTGAAGATGTACTGGAATCAAACTTCAGCCACAATCCCAACGCCAACACCAGGGATCCTGACAGCTAAAGGGGCAAAAACATGAAATATTAATGAATGACAGGGAGGTTGTGATCTCTTTGCTCTTCTGCCGCATTTAGCTTTTATGAATGTGGTACACATCTAAATAAGGCATAAGGCAAAAACAATCTGTCCTGCCCACTTTACACAGGCTATCCCAAAAAGGATTGTCCTGGTGTTTCTTGCTTCAAGCGTCTGCTCAGAAGTGTCCTTTGTGACTTTGTGAGAACTGAACACTTTGTAACTTTGTTAGCCTATTTAAGTTCCCAATGGGATATCCTCGGCCAAGACAGGCCATTGATTGAAACGCTGTACGATAAAGATCTGTGTTGTGCTGTCTAAACACAGCCATCTGTCCTTCTGTAAGGATACCAATGACAAACAGTGGAGTCAAGTGTGTGTACGGACCTTTTAGTTCTCCATTAACCTCTTAGAGAACAATTTATCATAGGAACCACAAAGTGGGAGCTGCCAAAGAAGTCATTAGTTTTCAGTGTTTTCTGCCAAGTTCCGCTAATAGAGCAGCAAAGAAAATGTCATTCCAGCCTAGATTTGTTTAGTCTGTGGATAGAAGGATTTTAACAACTTTTCAAAAACGTGTTTTTAACCCAAGCGTATTTGACTGGCAGGGATTTGTATTTGGGTTTTGTCTGCAGTTCTCCGACATACCAGTTCCTTATTCTTAAAAAGGGAGTGACTTGGACCAAGATTTAGGCCGTGATTTTGGCCTAATATGATTATGTTTTGTTAATGGCATGAAACTTAAGATAAAGAATTCCAGGAATATTTAGATTCTTATGTCTTGATTAGTCACAAAGCAAACAAACATGAGCAATATTCTCAAAACGTGGTGAGAAGCTTGTTTTAAAGGAAAAACCCACCACTCCCCAATGCTGAGATCAGCAGGCAGGCTGTGCCAGTCTCACAGGCCTGCCGTCATTTCTGCTGGAATCCTCCATGCCCTGGCACTGTCCCCTCAAATCCCCACCGTGCCCAGGCCCTCACCCCTCCCAGCTACTACACTGAGCGGCTGACACAACAGTCCACTTCTTTGCCTGTCTATTCTGAGACAAAGGAATCACTGTCCAATGCGGTGACACCACTCCGCAGATAACCAATGACTGCAGCCACTGTGCCCTTCATTACAGTATTGTTATGCTAACCACTTGAGCAGATCTAATTTGACCACTTCATTAGTGCAATGATAGAACCATCACACCAGAACGTGTGGGAGGTCCAAGAAGTGTACAAGAATTCTTTGACATAAAACTTTAATATACTATTAAATTGTTTGGTGGCATGTTTTGTACAATAACCTATACATTTTCATTGGACTGTTAAAATGTGGAAATATTATCTATCTATCTATCTATCTATCTATCTATCTATCTATCTATCTATCTATCTCTCATCTCAGCTTCGCCACCCTTACTCCCAAAGTAGAACTTTAGTTCAGGTGTGGTGGCAACAGAAAGGCAAAATAACAATCTCAGAACTTGTAAATACACTTGCTTCCTTATTTATTCAGGTACCATTGTAGGTTGAAACGGATTAAATTTTGTTTACTCCAATCTGCTTGTTAACATGTCCAGGTCCAAACCTCTACTACGCCTCTGAAGCTTTCATCTTTACAACATGCCACAGTTCTGTCTTCCTTGTTATTTGAATCCAGTCCAAAAAACTTCTCAATTAACTATCCTAGCTCTTTCCTTGTGATTGAAAAGAAATAAGGAAACATCTGCAGTTGAAAGGTGAGCTACAATTTAGTCCTCTTAAAAAATATGCTAGCTAATCTAACTAAACCTTTGTGAATTTCCTTTGATATAGAATCTAACACTTTTTTGAGATCATGTTGATGTGACTTGAATATTGTGTTTTATTAAACTGAATATAAAACCATATTTACTTTAGTCATAGGTTGTGCACATGAACTTTCTGTTTCAAGGCAAACAGTGCTGGACTTTAGACCCCAATTGTAACTCCCTTATCAACTGCAACCATTTCCTCTTCTCTTTCTCAAGGAAAGAGATTGAAGGAAATATTAAAATGATAAATGAGCAGTTTATTTCAAAGTTTTAGTCTAGGAGCCAGACCTACAGGCTGAAATGTCACGGCTTAAGAAGTGGTTTTATTTTAAATTTCAGTTGTAACCCTAATCTCCTCTGAAATACTTCCTTACAATAAAAAACTTGCACTAAATGGCCAATAACTTACATGCAACAACTTCTCCTGAAAGTCCTAGATGCATCATGCAACTGTAATATCCGTCAAAAAAAAAAAATAAATAAAAATTAAATCACAGTTAGACGTTCGTGCCAAACCCTTCAGCCCCACCTCCAGATTTTTGTTGATTGTATGTTAACTAGATTTTTAAATGTGAGCTAGTTCCATCACTATCTTCTAATTTCTGAAACATCTAACACTACATCGTTTTAAATCTAATTCTCTGTGTAGAATCCTCTGTCACTTTAAAATATTTGCTGAGGGTCAAAATGGAAAGAAAAAGTTGCTTAGGAAACAAGAACTATATTTAAAAATAGCAGATTACTGACAATAACTGCATTTATGGAAAACCCCTGTTAGCTTGCAGCAAAGGCATGTGATAAAGTTACCAGTGGACCTTCTCTGAAATGAACCATGAAGTTTCCATCACTCAGAAGCAGAATGGACACCGTTTCTTATTTGCTTAAAGGTGACTTTCTGCCTCACAGTACCCTATTACCAGGAAGAAGCCTATTAAAATTCGTTTAGCTACAGAACCGGTTGAAGCTGTTTGACTCGTTGCATAGGTTAAATAAACATTTAAGACTGTCCCCATTACACGGTGATTAGTTTCAGAAGACTTCAAGCGGGACTGTAATCCAGGTAAATTTCATGAAAACTGGATGCTTGAAAGATGATAGAAAGAAAGAAAGTGAAACAGGACTAATTATCTTGAGTACCTTGAGGTATGAAGTCAAACCAGATTAAAGAAAACGTAGACAACCCAAGATGTAATCCAGTTTAACAACATAACAGTATTTAATACAAAAAAATGATCATTTTAATTAGTTGACAAATGTGTTGCGATATCTGATAATTCAAACATCATTCTCTAGGTCAAGGTTAAACCCTATACCTCACATGCTAATTACCCTTTAGCCCATAAGCCTTTCCATATCAGATAAAGATGTGCTGTAAAATGTACTATACAAGTACACCATCTTATATTTATTGCCTAGGGCTATAAAACACAAACTATTTCAGTTTCAGTAACCTTTCAAGAGATTAAAGGGTAGTTTCACTGACCAGACTAACAAACCTGGTAGTTGTGTAGAGCAAGAGGTAATGGAAAAAAAAAACAAACAAACAACAACAACAAACAAATAAAACCTATTATAAAGGCTGTGGAATTAGGCGTTGCTGGACACAACCAATAAGCAAAAGTACACTACTGTCAAAAAATCCTTGCATGCAATGAAACATTCAGGACGTGTGTCAATCTGTCTGTAAATATTTGTTATTGTTCTGTCAAACACACTAATTCTCAGGCATGGAAATTCTGTGGGATAAGTTAGCAGCATTTCTGCTGTTCATTGCCTAAGCAGGAAATGTCACAACAAACTTGACCGTTTCACATAGGCGATTCTATATGAGATTTAGAAAAAGATGGGTCATGAACAGGGAGGTTTCTCCATCTTACTGTTTGTCTTTTCCTGTCGCAGCCATAGCAATACACACAGAGAAGAGGACTTCAATAACATTTCATGAATGTCTCCCCTTTGCAGGAACACACACAGTAAAGTCCAAATAGGCCAATACAAAAATCTGATATCATTGCTGTTCAAAGAAAAACAAGTATCTCCAAAATGGCAACTTTACAGGAGAGGGCAAAAAACTAATTTACCTTTAACGTAAGTCAAAAAGGTGGAATCAATGGAATGCAGACAGCGGATGCTGTGTTCAAATGATGCATAAAAGTAAACATCAACAAAAATTGAGTTTTTAATTGGACAGTGACGATATGTACATACAATATAAAGGTCAGGCATATTTGTCCAAAACATATGCATGTTGTATACATGCACTCAAATATTGGACATATATGCATCATATAAGGATCTTACATATACACATGGTTTATTCCTTCCCCCTGTACAGTAATAACTGTTACTATATGATGTGTTTGCTTTGAAATATTAAACAATTTAAATGGGAACAATATTTTAAAGAATTTCATATTTCAATGCACAACTTAGGTAACATCACATACAGTAACATATAATAATTCATATATGAATTATGCTTTGTATCACATGTTAAATATATGTGTTACACGTACAGTAACATGTGGCTGAAATATATATGTCCCAAGTGGGTCCATATGTGTCAAATACAGGAGGAACCTAGGGGAAATCCATACATGCTAATACAAGTCAAATATCCTTATCAGATTTCTGTGTGGGTGGGGGCACACATCTAGTGTGGCATCCCAGTACAGCATCCCAGTATAGCCACTAAACCACCTGTCAACACAATTGATCCAAAGACTGTCACAAACTGTGTGAATAAGTACTCAAAACTGGTAAAGACAGATTCTGATCCCTTCGTTGCAGATGCAAAGCATTCACATCACGAAGGAACAACGCACGAATGGGTTTCTGTCACCATCTTTCCATTTCTTTCCACCTGCATCGCTCTGAGTCTACTACAGCAGCACCTACTGCACTGCTGGCAGGCAGCTCACCGAGCAACACACTCCGCACAACAGACAAAGCACATCTGTTGCTAGCGGGCACCGCGATAAGATAAAGGGGGAATGAGTTTTATACCTCCAATTAAACCATATAACCGCGAATACAAAGCGTTCACTTCTTAAAGAGAGGGAAAATCCTTTCATAGGCTCAACTAGGGCATACCATCCAGAGCCATGGGTGGTGTGCGTGCACCAGTTGCAGCACGCAAGCAAGCAAACCCATAGGAATCCCTGATATCTCCGTTAATTGTACGAGTAATGTAGTCTGAATGGTCCGGTTCACCAGGTGGAACCCACACAACCCATCTAACAGGAAACCTTCAGAAATAGGCGAGAAGCACACTTACCCAGAAGATGAAGTTGAAGAAGAAAAGCAGGTATTTCACACATTTCATGCCGCCTTGCACTTTGCTCATTTTGCCTGTGGTTCCGCCCTCCGTATAGACCAAAATGTGTGGCTTTACAGCACAGAGTATTTCTCCAAGTCGAGCTAAACGAACAGCTACTCAGACCAGACTATCTGTTGGTGAGCGTGTAGTCAAAGCCAAGCAGTCTCCTCCTCAAGAGAAAGGCTGAGTTTAACGCGCCCTGGCGGTTGCACCACCCACCGCCCGCAGCAGGGCGGAGCGAGCCACCTTCATTAGAGTCCAGACACTAAATTACAGATGATATTTACACATTTTGGCCTGAAAATGTTTTCTACTTCACAAGCTTACAAACGTATTAAAAGTACTACGAAACGACAGGCCAAAAAATTAACCTTGTTTGTTTACGAGCTAGTTATGTATTTCCGTTCTGCTTTGTGATTGGATATCGGCGGATCACATGACCCAAAACAACAGTTATATGCCTACTCGTGAAAAGTAGGGGTGGGCAATTCCACCGGTTAATGCCTAGTAGGGATGGGCGATACCACTGATTTTAATATTCTGGTAAAAATACTTTAAAGTATGCCATTTTAACAATGACAAATGGTAAGTGTGAACAAAATTGAAACAGAAAATTTCATTATTATTGTGACTATTAAATAAACATTCAGAAATTCAAGTTTTCTCTTTACATATTTTAATAGCATCACACAATTTTATTCAGTGTTTAATATTGTTCAAATTGTGTATTCACCTAAACTAGTGCTTTACGCCAACTGAAACTTCAGTAAATTCAGTAACTGTGAACTCATTAGCTTAATCTTTAAAATGTTATGTTTTGAATAGTCACAGAGGAAGAATACATAGCCCCTATGCTATGTCATCAGTTACAGCAGCAATTTGTTTGTGTGATAGTTTACACATCTGTCATACTAAATAATTAAACCAATGAAACCAAATTTTTTGGACCAGAATAATTTTTTACTAACTAGTATTGACATTTAGGTATCAACCCCCTGTTCCTAATGCCTAGGCTAATCTTCCAAATTTCTTGTGCACATGAGGTTAATTCTTACAGTAAAAACTGGAAAATATGAAAATGAAACATTTGTAAAAGATGCTGCATTAACATTGGTATTAAACTGAGCGGACAGAAGTCCGTAGTTCATATCCTGACACATGTTTACTACAATATTGTTTAGGATAAAAAGCACATTCAGTTTAAAAGGTTTATCTCATACTGACAGCAAGCAGTTATAATATGTACTGCAGTTCTAAAGCAGACTGCAGTTGGCTTATTATTTTCTAGACCATGATAACTAATTTTAACAGAAAACCAATAAATCATTTCACATTTATTTCAGAACAGACAGAGATAACGACAAACAGACTTTCCACTCCAGCTAGAGAATATCTGAGGCGAACATAATGGCTATAGCAAATAATAATTTTGATGAAAAATCCACAGTCCGCACAATCTCCTAGAGTCACTGGTCAGAAGTTGAGCCCAACTATCAGACCCGCTGGACTACCCTCACCAGCCCTATTATAAGAAAGACTGCACAGTCCCTCCTCCTTAGTGTTAGCATTCATATCTGTTTACTTACCATTCTAGGAGATACATTACCAAACATTACATCCTTTTACTCACCAAGATAATCTCCAGTGATGGAAAGCAATGCCGATGCTCACTCGTGTTTCGCTTGTTTATATATCACTTTTTTGCTGCTGAAAGTGGTTTCTTGCTGAAAGCAGCCAGTAGCGATTCATTTCCAAGAAAATCCTTAGAGCGTGCATGACGATCAAGGGGCTCAATTGGTTAAGAGTCTGTGGAAACAATGTGACTTGACTGTGTATAATCTGTATAATCTTTAAATAGATTGTGCTGCCTGGTCAGTGCTACTTTTTTATCCTCTCAGGTTGGACTCATAGCAGACTCAACAATACAGTGGTTCACTATCACCTTTTGCGGTATGTGGTATTATGAGACAGGATGGGCCAGAGCTAGTTGTTTAGATAGACATCTTAGCATAGCAACAGAACTGTTATTTCTTCATTTTCTCTAGAGTATTTTCTTGTTGTAATGTTTTAAGCTAAACTAAAAATGATACATACTGCTTACAAGATATTGAGAGATATTTTCATGTGAGGATCAGCTTGCAAACAGAGCTTCAGAATTATCAGCAGGTGTTTTTTTTTCAATCTTTCCTTGTGAAAGCTGCTTATCGAGTTAGCCTCCTCCGCCCTGACTTTCCATATCCAACTACACTACTATACTGTTACCACGTGTAGTGTGACCTCTTTTCATGATAGCAGTGGTCATAAACACGAGTCCTAAGCTATCTTCCTGTAAAAGTGCCAAAAGCACTAGTTCCAGTATCTATGTTCCATACCTGGTCCAGCTTGTTAAACTATTCAGAAGTCCTTGACTGGCGTGTTCAAATGCATTAGAATTGGTTAGGGAAGAGGCATGTTGGATTTAAGTAGGAACTAAACCCTGCAGGACATAGTTCTCCAGCAGAAGGGTCAGTGACCACCGTGATTTTTATGTTTTTAAAGTGTCTATTTTGAAATCTGAAATTATGATGCTGCATATTGAATATGTTGTGTGTCTCAATTCTTTCTAAATGCATTGACCCCTATTCACAGGGATGTGTTCATGTTCCTCAAGTAGGTTAATAATGACACTCCCTCTGACCTACTTTATTCACTTTCACACTTTCACTTTATATTTGTGAGACAATGTTTTGGTGTCAAACTCTGCTTTCCTCACCACAGTTGATGCCCTCAGACCAGCAAATCCTTAGTAGTGTGAACAGCACTGTGTTATCTGGGTGTTTGATACAAAGAGATTAATTTATTTCTCTTATTGCTTTTAGATTGTGAAAAGATCTTGCAAGTACAAGGTCTATAGTCTCCCAGTGTGACCAGACATTCAGAGAGCTCCTCATTCTCCCACTCTTTCACTGAACAATACATCACTCACAGTCACTGTCAGCCCTTACTTTCACACTAAGATGGCATTGTCTGTCAACATGGGGTCACACTGGGGGCATTCCGCGGAATAGTCAAGTGATAATCTTGTCTTTACATTCAACAAAATGTATTACTAATAACAACAATACAGGCCCTGTAATCTTTCCAATAGTGTTTATAAAACTGAGTTTGAGAAGCTTAATATATGTGGCAAAATCAGAAGGTAACTAAGGGAAATGTTCTAAAATAATTTAGAATAATAATGGACCAGAACTGGCAGCATACGCAGGATTCCAACAAATGCAAAATGCCTGCATAAACACAGACATATAGCCTGTCTTGATGTGAAACTTTGTTATTGATAGTAGTAATAACAATCAGGGGTCATAGTTTGTGTAGCCAACAACTCAAATATATATTTCATTTCCTATCCATAATGAACAGTTAACCTGTTTTTTATACACAAAATGAACTATACATATGTATAAGAGGATTTTTATAATACAATATTTTTTATAATATATATATATATATATATATATATATATATATATATATATATATATATATGTATATATAGTGGCACATATGCTTTTTACTGATTCCATTAGCATGTTTACAGTGTATTCATGTAGCTTTTGTGTCACTTTAAATTGTCACTTGATTACAAAGCATGTGGAGGAATGTTCCATGTGTGAACAATGTTTCTATCCTGTGTCATAAACATATGTGTTACATGTGTGTTATATGTTTGTATATGTATATGCCCCTGGATATATATAAATTAGCAACTTCAAATATAAATATAAAGTTAAATACCCCCACATCCATATGTGGTAATATAATGTCATACATTGAGAGTTGAATTTACTTCCAGGGGAAAGTCTCTCATTAGTGGCTCATTAGATATATGTATGGTAAATTTATTATATATACACGCGAGTGTCCTAAAACCTGTAATTTTATTTAGAAGTGTCTTTTCATGTAAAATGCACTTGCGCCAAATAAACACGAGGGGGCGACAGTGTGCTTTGGTTATCCATTTCAGGAGCTACACGTCTTACATCGAGATCTTGTTCGAGTCTGGTTGGATTTCCAGTTAACGTTTTATAATTGCTGCTGCAGCTATGAAGCTGTCCGTTGTCATGGTCTGATAATCTGATGAAGGTTTATGATACTGTAACCCGTAATTCACGTTAATCTCATTATTATTCTATGTAGAGTGGCACTGAATTTAAAGGTGCTCACTCTTTTCCCCAGAGAGCTGTTCTACAAACAATATCCCCCAAACCTAAAGAATGAATGTGAAGAATGATTTCTCAGGTTGTTAATCAAGTCATTGGAGGTTTTGTATAATCTCACACAATATCCCATGTGGTGATGTAATTAGTAATATTTTGTGACAAAAGAACAGGAAATCCTGTGCCTTTAGCTCAGTAATGAGAGAATAGTAATCATGCTGCCATCAAAGAGAATGAGTTATGTGGCTGACAGCTGTATGTCTACCTAGCCCTTTGAAATGACTGGTAACCTAAAGCTCCTCTAGGCTGGATGGCTATTGATTGATGTTTATATGACTGACAGAAAGCTCCCGATCACTGGTTTTGATTGGTTATATAATACTACATAATGATGCAGTGATGCTTTACCAGTCAGAGCTATCGAAGACTCTGATGTTCTTCATCCTGGTCACACTTCTTCTTAAGCTTCCAGTCTTCCTATATTATATTCCTATATATAATATTTAAAACCTGTGAATTTGTATAGATCTAGCATATAAATGTAATCATATCAGTTTATAGACTTACTGAATATGCAACCAGATCTGTGTCACATTGTTGATATTTTGAGGACCGGGGATAATTCAATTTAATATTGTTACTAATTATAACTCATTTAATAAATAATTTAAATATTATAGGCTCTGATGTTTAACAGGCAGCAGACTGTTTTTTTTTGTGGCATTACACTCAGGACGTCAGGTTTCTATCACCACCACTGTCAACAATTTTGATGAGTTTCTCTTGAACAAAGCACATCAAACGTTGAAAATGGATGAAAGTCCCCTTTAATACATCTGTTGTTTCTCCCAGACAAGTGTAAGATCAGACAGAAAGACAATGGAGACTTTTGCTACTCATGGGAAAAGCTGATATTGCTCATGAGCCAAAGACCCCAGTAGTATTATGTGCCACCTCATGAAACAGAGTTCTGAATACGTCGTGTCATACAATGTGCTCAGGTTTGTCAACTTAGCAGGCTTCTTAATCTGTAACTGAACTAAACCAGAAACCACAACCCTTACCCTCTTCTGCATGTTTTGTGCTGTTTCACCAAAAGGATTTTAGGAGGTTAAACATGAACCTGCCTAAGACGTCAGAGATACGTCAGTACTTGAACCCTAAACTTTTGCCCTAGATGAGACCTCTTTGATATGGTGTGGATAACCGTGGCCCTTAGCATGACCCAGCTATCACAAAGCACAAACAAGTGCCGCCAATGTTCCTCATCAGTAATCTATAAAGCTAATGGTCCTGTCTGTTGGTCCAAAAGAACTTTGATCTTTGATCTAAATCCCAGGATTCCAGGCCCTTAGACATGACCTCATCATTAGGTCATGCACCTGACCTTTGACGTGTTGCTCTTTTCGGGTTATGTCGGTTCTCCAACACCGACAAGGTCAAACTGACCAAGCCACGACCCATTCGCATTCCTCTCCACACTGCCAAAGCAAACACAGGCACCTGGTTGGAGCAAAACACATATTTGGAATTTGTTTTTGATGTCTAGGCAAGTGGTTGCTTTGACAGGTTAGCTCTTCTTGATTATATCCGAACCTGTTTGTTGGCGTTACTGAACCATGAAGCATTTTTACTGTTGGAGTAAACCTCCATATCACACTTCCCTTATACTTGCAAGATAAAAACACATCTGGAGTGAGGTGTGCAGCATATTGACTCCCTAATGCCAACTTCAACTTTTACATTTGTTCTGCTGGAGAGTAACTGGACCTGTGCTGGTCATTTTTGGAATACTTGAAATAACAGAGCGCACCAGGCATTTTTGAAATGCAGCCCATAAGTGCAGATGCCATCTGGAGGTCCACATTTTTCAAAGGCATTCCTCTTGCACACATTCGAAAAAGGACGCCCCAAAGACCCTTTGCTGTAATATTGTAATACTGTGCTGTTAATAAATATGGAGCTATAACTCCAGTCTATACATTTACACCTTCTGTAACAGATAATGCTCCACATTTAATAAATAACAATAACAATAACAACCTATGTACAATACATGCAGTCCTCGTGCTGTCATCAAGGAAGCAACAATTTATGTCCATCAGGAAAATTAATCGTGTAATAAAAACATTCTGCTGTAATATCTACTGTAGGACTTGACATGAAGTCATATAAAGCCATAATATGATTGACAGTAATGAGGCATATTGAACGAATGCCTTCTTCATAAACTGCTTTGTTATTTCATTAGTGAGTTCTCATGAATGATGTCATATCACAAACATAACAACACCAGCATGAGAACCACCATTTGCATCAGTCAGGCTGTTACGATGAGGTGATATTGGCTTTTTGTCAGAGCTGTAGTGATGAGGCAGGTTGTCATTGTCTCCAGGACTTGCGGCTGAGCACACATACACAGGCCACGTTGATCCTAATAAGTCTCCAAGCCACCAGGTTCTTAAATGTTGTTAATGCCCGCACAAACGTATGTGAGTTGGTGCAATAAGAGTTCCAGTGGCGTCCGTCAATGCCCAGACAGCCTGAGCCCGCGGGCCTGGCCCCGCTACATGTCGTTTCAAAGAAGTACTGCTTCTTCTTGACATCATTGATAATGACGTCAGGCAGCACAATCACCTCGTTACCTGAAATGTCCATTGCTTTGGTTTTATTCCCCACCCAGAAGCTGACACTTTCACACACTGAATATACTCCACGGTGTTGGGGCTGTTGTCCAGCCCGCCGCCTCGTCCGGCCTTTTGTGCCCTCTGACCCGTGCTGCTCTGCAGGTTCAGAATCAGGAGGCTGTTCGCTAAACAGCACACGCGGTGAACGGTATCGTCTCTTGTTGAAGAGTTTGGGATCCACAGTGGGCGTGGGGTCTGCCACCCTGGCACCATCTTGCTCCTTGTTGCTGTTCTGTGGGCAGAAGTCACCTGATCGCAATGCCAAAGTGTGGCTGCAGAATAGGAGCAGCAGGGCTAGCATGGACCACCACATGGGCACACCGGGACCTGTGTGAAAAAGCACCGCCACAATAAATTAGAAAAGGGGCCATGAGTCAGTAGTGACTAAAAAATGACCAGTAATGTAATCCTTGAGGGAACTCATCAGCCATGTCCCCTCCACTAGAGGGGTGCCTGTATTGCTCAGCTGCAGCATTGTTGACCCCTCCTTGCTTGCGGCCTGACCAGCTAGCTAATTTACTTTTTCCTAAAGGAAAGACCCTCCTTAGCAAACAAAGTCATAACAGCTATTTAACAGAATAGCATTTGTGGAAGCACATCCTCCATCAAACACAGCAATGTGATCCCCTAAGGAATATATCAACACGATATTTTCAGAATTTTAGAAATATTGAATGTCCTACTGAATGTCCTCCTTAGACTTTACTAGCCATGGGTAGTACAGTGGAATTAAGCCGGCTTGCTTCTAGGCCACAGCTCTGCAGAGATTAACATCAGAGAATGTGTAGTCATTTGCGTTTGTCAAATGCTAGAGGGTGCTCTTGAGCAAATCCAAAATGAATGGGTTGATAAGTGCCGTTTGTGCAGAATCATAGTTAATGCTAAACACTGTATGTATTAGCTCCATAGTAGTAATGCTACCATCCTAATTCTCAAAACCACTTTATTGTAGAAAAAAATTAACTATAAAAGCATGTGTCTTTGCCTCTGTAGTGAAATACATCCTTATACTACCTACAATTAAAGTAAAGGCAAGTGGTTAGAATCTATTTTAACTTTTAGCTTTTTTGTTCTATTCACCCCCTTTTATTTGGGACATGGGGGTCTTATATATTATGTTTTGCAGTCATGTTTCTAATATAACAGGAGAAAAAAAATGGCCAGGCTTCCATTAAACTGGCTCGGTTAGGGTTTCCCTTCTCTAACACAAGTTAAACCCATGGAGTTTAATCAATGTTTAACTATGCAGAGCTGTGGACTACATGTTTTGGTGTTTTCCCAGCCATAACACCAGATTTAGCATATCATCTGGTTAATACGCTCTTCCTGACTTGAAGTTGCTATGTGTTTGTAAAGAAATGTGGAGAATGTAACACACTGAAACGTGCAGACAAAGGTATTACATGAGCAGGTTGGGAATTCCTGAACTAGTCTACAGGATTTATTACACCAGGGAGCATTTAACCATCAAAAGTAGGATCAGCTCTAAAAACATTCTGCATGTGTGATTGGAAAGAGTGAAAAACCATGGATAAAAAATGTTACTCATGGATACTGAGACTTCAGCAGAAACACAAAAGAGTTTTTGAATTTCACTCTTTAAATGCAGATGGGTGTAGCCCGTGCTTTCTCTACTGAAGAATATAGGTCAAGAAGCAAAGTCTGTGAGTGACGGCGAAGCGCTTTGAAGGTGAGGAAAGGCCTTGTAAAAGCAACGGCTTTGTTGTGACAGGCCGGCTTGGAAAGTCATAGCACTTTTCTTAAAATCTTCATGATATGACATTCTAGCTTCCAATGTAATGATGGCATGGGGCAAGCCTGTCCTCTGCTGTGTTATTTTTGTCCGTCAGTTTTGGGTTTGAGCACATGTTTATTTCAAACCGAGTAATAAAGTTTTACTTCCAGCTAAAATGCCATGTTTACCTGTCTAAGGTCTAAAGGGATGACATGCGCCATAATGGTTTTAAAAAGATGTTTTCAGAGGAAATCCAGAGCTGCGAGCTGTGTAAAACTCTTTGCTTGTTATTACTTGACTTGTTCACTAGTAACAGCAGTGAAATGCAGGTGTGGAGTGTATTTACCTGTGGGACGTGCCCAGGTGAACTATTCTTTCCAGTCTGACCTCAGGGCAAGTGCTGGTTCATTGTGGTCTAAGCACACACCGTCAAGGCATCATCTCCCTCCCAGCTTTCTGCTTCAGAAAGAAACAGCACACTCAGTTCTAATCTAAGTGGTTGAATCTCTCAAGGCTGATATTAACTTCCTCTTGTCAATAAGGAAACTCTTGTAGGCAAAATTATTAAATATATATGTAGCAGCTTAGATTAACCGACTGGATAGACTCTGCAGCAGTGTTGTGATATGGGCCTTTTAAGATAAAACAAGTCATTTGTGACCAGTTCTACTAAACTAGTCTTCTCATCACGAAATCCTCATACAGAAACCTGGTACAAAGACATTCAGGTTCACATTTAATTCCCAAATGGTATGAAGACATTCAAGTTCAAGAACACAGGAGCTGTAAGTTTTGAAGTTGTGCATGGGAACATCAGAAACATCTTTATAGAATAGAACAGAATAGAATAGAATATAATAGATTAGAATAGAACAGAACAGAATAGAATAGAATAGAATAGAATAGAATAGATTAGAATAGATTAGAACAGAACAGAACAGAACAGAACAGAATAGAATAGAATAGAATAGAATAGAATAGAATAGAATAGAATAGAATAGAAGTGGGAGGGGCTATAACTCTGGAATACTGAAACAATGTTTACAATCATAAATCAGTTGGTCACACAGCTTCTGACCACAAGCCACCAAAGCTTTCCACTGTATATTAAGCTTCAATGAAATTAAAAATACATGTCTGTTATGAAATTGTTTTAAATTTAATTTTTAACACCCTACAGAAAATGAACCAATGTGGATACAACCAAGTTAAGGAGAATCTTGTCACACAGGTAACTCGTCACAGTGGAATACTAGCTTTGTGCTTCTACTTGGTTTGATGTCATATGCTGTTTGAGAATGGCAGGACACAGATTTGCTGCTTTCCACATACTGGAGTAAAAACCTGGAACATGAACATTTTTGTAGTCATTTTATTCAAGTTAAAATGTACGTGTGTTATAAATGTTACACATTTATTCTTAGCAGTGGATAGAACCTAATTACTAAACCTAACCTAACCTATTACTAAAGACCTGCACTAAGCTAACAATACAGCAGACATGTCAACTTGTCCCAGTGATTTTGGGGCACATATGAAAAACGATAGTAATTTTTTTTTTGTAAAATGTATTTGGTGTTTAAAAGGTTTTATTTATACAACCGTTTTAAATGATTTTACAGTTACAGTTATTTTACAGACTGTTTTAATGAGTCCTACCATGGTCCATGACTGACCCACTGTTTAACAATTAATCAAGCACAAAGATGAATCAAGATTATATCAGGCATTTCAGTTTGTTTGAGGAAACAAGTTAATTTGGAAAATAAATAAATAAATAAAATAATAAATAACAGAAATAATGTAACGTTTTGATATTCTGATCCACCGATGCCCCCGTCTCCTCTAATCTCTTACACTGGTTAGAACGGGTGATGAACTGAAGGCGTAACATGTTCCGATTAAGCTCTAACATAATTAGAAACTAAGAGTGGAAGTGATGATGGGTGGAACTAATTTTATGATTTAACACATCAATATAGGCCGGGAGGAGCTGGATAAATCGTTATGACTTTGATTAATAACATGACCAATGCATTTCAGTCAGTTTCAGTGAATGGAAAAACAGCAGCAGCAGCAGCAGCAGCTTCATGCAAGAACTTTTGATGTCACTGTATAATAACGAGCTTTAAATTATGCATAAAAATAACTTTACACGCTTCAAACATACACATTTAGGAAAGCCAAAATGGTTTATGTAAACTGCGGTAGCTCAGCACTGACATGCTATTAGAAACTAGCATTATCTGAGAGGTGCTTTGACATTTGTGGCCTGAACTGAAGGCTTAGCTCTAATAGTCGTGGTTCGCCACTGCAAAGCACAGCATATCCAAAACACAATACCTCCCAACCTCACACATAGCAGTTTTCATTGCCTAGACAAACATAGCTTGTGCCAGAGTTTGCTTACCAAACTAATGCCACTCTGGCAGTGTAAGTGCAGCGGTGTTTTTATTCCATTGCTGGTATGCGGTGGTTCATTTATGTGTTTACGCCTGTTTCTGCTGTGCACGTGAGGCTTTGCGAAGGTGGTCTAGGAAACCCTTAGTTGCTGACCTAGAGCTCATTAGCTGTAATGGAGTCAGTTTAACACATTCCGTCTGGCATGGCCACCAATTGTCCCAGCCACACGTAGAACCTAGAGAGGGAATACTCTGTCTCTAAAACCACCAAGCGCTTTCATATGGTTACAGTTCCCTAGTGGCACGTGTTTCAAAGAGTAATGTGAACCCCTCCACTCGCAGCCCCGCACACACATTCTTATCTGCCATCGTAGGCCTGCAAAAGCCAGTGCCTGCAGCAGAGCTGTGTGTGAGCATTCATGTGTTGAAGAGCTCATGGATGAAGCGTGGCTTTGTGTCGAGCTTGTGGCCTGCAGAACCCAGTGCCAGCCTTCACACACCACACTCAGCATGATGAACTAAAATAAAACGCATTTATTTATTACTTTCTGGTTTGTGCTGTTGTAAAAAATACTAAGGTGCATTTTAGGACTGGCAAAGTATCAAATTAATAAAATGCCTGTTATTTTCCTGCTAATTTAACACTAAGCCAAGCTGCTCTTACACTGTGTGTTAATATAATGGAATCTGCATTTGCAGCTTTCTTGTTCATAACAGACTGTGCAGGAGTAATAACAAAGGGTAAAGCTACAGTTACCCCAAAGAGACCTAATTGTATAGGCCTGTATGCAATGTTAAGAGTGGGGTCAAGTCCATCCAGTGTCTGTAGGTTTATGAATTGCCCCGATTCCCCTGTCCTTAAAAAAAGTACCCCTCAGTGCATTCTTGTGACTTCAACAGTTTACACAGTCAACGCCTCCACCAACTGAAATTAAACCTACATTGTTAGTCTGTATGAAGAAGAATGAAAGTGAGAGGGCTACAACTCTAGAGGACCTGGAAGAACTGGCAGCTTGCTGTGAAAATGTTGTTGGCTGGAACATGCAACCACTAACTGGAGGTCACAAAACTGATGTATTGAAAACTGGAAACTGCATTCAGCCTCTGCCGTTCACTTGATTTTCATGTTTATGTAAAGCCTGTGTTCACACAGTGAAAACAATTTGACTGAATTCTGGAAATTAACACAGTTCTTATTATTGAGCCGATTTTGTCCACTTATATGTCTACAACATGTACTGCTTTCTAGCTAGCTCTTTTACATAGAAATGGCAACTTCTGTTTCCCCCCTTACTCATGTTGTAGTCATAATGAACATTAGAGTTTTAATTGGTGGTCTGGGGATAGCGGTCTAAAAACACACTGATGCATCACAACCTGAAGTACCTTGACATCGGGATGTTAAATCTGTTGGGATTTATTATATTAATATTTAAGTAGCGACGGATTGTGGTAATTAGAAATCTAGGTCTTTGGCTTGGACCATTAATGTCAAAACACAATCAAAGATCTTTTCTGCATGCAAATGTGATTTGGGGTAGTATATTAGCAAAACAATATTGTTCTAGATTAAAAACTGACAGACTAACAAGACACATCATGTTTTATTTAAGGTCTGTAACATACAGTACATACTAACATACTTACCTCCCAGTGCACCAGTTGTAGTGACTGGTTAAGACGTTCAGCTCCCACTGCTGATTTTTTTTTCCTCTTTTGTGTTTCCTCTCATAAAATCAGCCCCACCCACTGGAAAACAATACCTAATTGTTTAGGTGATGAATCTGAGATGTAAATCTTTCAGTTTAGCCAACCAATGGTAGAGCTTACTAGTCAATGCTAGAGCTCTCTTGGCTCTACCAAGATACAACAGAGAAAAAGAACAATGATCAATTCTGTTCAACAATGAAATGAGAGCATTAGTACAATACTTGCAATATATGATAAAGCACTATGCTTACTAAAAATGAGCTTACAGTTACAGACATGTTTTTTTTAACTTCACTGACATTATTTTGAGCCTGAGGGTTCCCCACTGCAATTAAGTAGCTCTAGTTTCTGATTCCTGATCAATCTAGGCATGTCAGCACACACATGCATGCATACAAGTGCACACAAGCCATGTTAAAAGTCCTGTCAGATAAGCATAAAAATGTCCATTACTCTAGTTTTATTGTCCTAAAGAGCAATACAGAGACATGCTTCTGCTCCTCGGTGGTGTAATACCTCTCTGAAGCATGGTGTGATATACTGGAGCACATAGGTGATTCATTAGGTGCCAATGAGGAAATGCGCCTGAATTATTACAGCAGTTCAGCTGGACCACAAGCACCCCTGAAGGGGTTTTAAGTAGTATGGTGTTATTTTCACACACCTGTCCCACTGATCTGAAAGTGGACAAGCAGTAAACTACCTCCACCTCCACCGTGGGAAGGGTCGTCATTCTGGAATGTGCAAGATAGCTTCCCCTGTCAGATAGACAGGCCAGAGGGGTTGCATGTCTGCCTATGTGTCTGTGTGTGGTCTGCATTGTTTCAAGTCTGCTTAGAGGAATGGTTACCCTACAGGCCAAAGACTAGATGTTGATTTGGTGTTAACTGACTATTTTATATGGCAAGAAGTAAATGCTGATGTGTTGCAACATTAGGAGTATATTGGAGTGTAAAGCCTGTAGTGTACACGCTGAGAGGTTAAAACCAAAAAAGAGGGAAGGATCTTTTGTGTTGGTTGGAGACCACCCATCATATATTCAATTTTCAAAATGTCCACCATGTACATAACTTAATCATTCAGTGGCATCAGGAAAAAACAAAAACATATTCAACATCACCTTATACAGATGCCTATATACAATGTAAATATAATATCGTCACTGTCCATAGAAAAACAGGTATCTCCAAAATGTCAATTTCACAGGAGAGGCCAAAAACCTCATAAAGTTTGAATAGAAGTCAATGGAACCAGATGTCTTTCCAAGCAGTTTTTCCATGGGCCATTGCTGTTGGTCCATTCTTCATGAAATTCCCACACAGACATGACCTGATTTGTAAATAGCAGCTTGTGATCAAATGAGGCATAAAAGTAAAAATCAACAAAAATGGAGATACATGTTTTTCTTTGGACAGCGAAAGATATGAATATAAATATAATGTATTTCTTCAGTATTTAGTGTGTGAACCCATTTTTTGGGAGACTTGCTTTAGGTTAAGTCTTAGGGAGTTGCATTTCCTGCTTCTTGTGCTCTAAGCAATCCTGAACACATTCAATGATGATGAGGTCTGGGCTAGACAGCTTTCATAATTCCGAAAGCATTAGCAGTTTATTTGTTTGATTTGCAAATTTCAATTTTTTTAATGTCCTATTTAACATCGTTCCTCTCTTCTCTTTCAGAGATGTAAGGTTTAAGAACTGTTTCTCAAATGTACAAGTAGCAAAACGTTTTGGTGGTTATATGATTATAGGATTCACATTTGTTCTATTAATGTTCAATATGTTTTTCATATTTTTTATACAGCGTGTCCCAAAAGAGCGAAAACATCTCGCTGAATACTGCACAAGCCTCAACAACCCTATCTTTAAGATATACAATATTCTTTGACTTCACAGAGTAAACAAGTGCCTTGACATGACTCTATGATGAGTCCACTTGTGGGGAAAGTGAACTTCAAGATCTCTGACAAAGTACTATGTTGCTATGCAGTGTCCTGTGTATTCTTCAGTGCTGGACAGAATCAAAGTACATGGTATTAGTTACTGTACTTAAGTAGTTTAGTATTGTACCTGGAGTGTTTCTACTTTGGTGTACTTTTTACTTTTATTGTTTTGGCCAAATCTGTTGTTCCTTTGGGCTTAGATGTGCATAAAAACCCAACATGTTAAATCGGAACCAATCAGGGCACAGTGTGCACTTTGTTTTGAGCTTGTTTGGACCTGTTGCACAGAGCTTGGTTCTACCTGATGGAATCTGTTCTCCTTTAGTGTTTTGTGCTTATGATCATTTGAACAGACAGACAGTGTCAGACCATCTATTAAAAGATTGCTGGACCAAGAGTGACTCTTCACCTACAATGAGCTAATTGAGAGTCTTGTTATAGACATGGTAATAAAACATTAGAGCTATAATAAATCATGCTACTTTTACTCTCCATATTTATGTACATTTGAAGGTTATTACTTTTGTACTTTTATCGTGGGTATCTGTACTTTAATTCAAGTACATAAAGTGTGTACTTTGCACCACTGTTATCCTTCCACCAGGGATAAATTTAAAATAAATATTTGAAGCTCAAACCTTCTGAGAACTACTGAAACTACAGACATTAGGTAGTTTATTTTTAAACTTTTCATTAAAGCTTTAGTCGCATTAAACAATAAGGCATTAAACACTTTGGTTGGCCAGTTGTTGTCACCACAGCTGTGAACTCTTCTGGCTCAGAGAATTTCAGCAGATCTGAGCCTTTGACGTGAGACCACTCTGGATTACTGTATTTATATCTTACTGATTTAACGATGGTAGAATTACCTTATAATCTACATTAATGATAGTGATGTCTGAACATGACACATGATTATGAACCAAACATCTGTTGGGATACAGCCTATAAGAAAGTCAGTGGGAGGTCTTCAAAGAGAAAGTAATCAAGGTATTAGTATGGCAATCAATAACCTGTAATGAAATCTATTTAGAGTGTAATTCCCAACCCTGCTAAGGCAAACACCTCTTTTAAAACAGCGAGCTGATATTACAGCAATGATTTTGAGATATTTCCAGAAACAACAAAACATATCCTTTCTAAATACCACTTGTAGACTAGAGTTTACCTCTGAGGGGAAATAACACACACATTCCACAAATTTGCTGTATCTCATAAGCCTAATTCCAGACAACTCCCAAACAACCAGCTGTTTGGGATAATCATGGAGGTTCCACTGAGACACAAGATTGTGTCATTCACTTGGGACCAGCGAAGACAGTAAAACAGTGTTCTATGGGAAACTTCAATGAGAGTGCTTCCTGAGTAAACAGAGGAAGGCTTGATTTAGATTTATGAAATGCTTTATCATCTAAGGTGTGTTCGGTTAACTGACGCTTGTGATTCTGGCAGAGAGAAGCCCTCTGTGGCTGTAATGTAACATAACAATAGACATGAGGAACAATGTTAAGCTGACTAAAAAGTTCTTTCATCACTCCAGTGTAATGGGCTTAAATTTATGGCCTCAAAGTTTATCTCACTGACCGAAACAATAAGACAGTATATTTTAGTTGTAATTAGATAATAACACATTTCAGAGCAACAGAATCACTAAAATAAATGCTTATTCAGAGAAAGATAAACTTGTAACAATCACGTCTAAATTCGGGAGCAGTCATTCCAGAAGAAATTGCACTCCATTTGGATTGGCTCCTTAGGGCAAGTGGTTTAAAGGAAAGTTAGTCTCACCTGCCAGCCAGCTTCAGCTTGCTAGGAATCTTGGAACCAAGACAGCCTTTTTGCCCCATGGCCGTTGTTTTGAGTCAGCAATCTACGCAGGATAATAGTCTGCAATTGAGACCAAGAGCTGAGTTTCCTATTTCCATGAAAGCCTTTTTGTTTCTATTACTTAGAGTGTCTAATGTGAGTAAAAAGCCCTCTTACTGTGCTATATCTATTAGGAAATCACAGCCATGAAGACAAGGACACACATCTGTCAGACTGTCTGGATTGAAAACAGATGTGCTGGATCCTGTGACCAGATTTATCGAGTCCAGATAGAATTAACAATCAATTTAAATGTCCATCCTCCAGCCATAAAGCAGAATCTGTCTCTAGCGGTAAAATGTTCTCTAGAGGAGATATGTCCAAAAGGCCAGAAGAAAGCTTTTGGTAACATGTAGTTTACAGAAGACTGCTCTGTTCTATTAATCATACTCAGAAGATAGGAAGTATGATGGTGTGATGTCCAGTGTGACCACTCGCTAGTCTCAAAATTAGTGTAGAGCCAAGAAATTCCAACAGAATACTACAGTAAAAAATACTGGCAACATTTTGCATTAACTTGACTAGCTGACTTGAAGTAATGCATTAACAATGACCACAATTCTTAGCTAATGTTAAGTAAACATATAACAGCTGCATGTTTACATTATTCATGTAACAGTTGTTACATGTTTCCTTAACCTTCATTAACCATTGTTAATCTATTACTTCATGTTAACTAATGCATTACTTTGTGTTAGTTAGTCAATACTTAATGTAAAGTATTACCAAAGGTATAGGTATAGGAATGATCAAAACAATGTCACAGCCACTGCAAGCAGCGTTTGTATTTAAAATATGTGTTCTTTTAGTGCCAAAAAACACCCTTAGGAAACATTGAGACTTAAGCCTTTTCCTCAATGTGTTCATAAACGCATCCATTGGGTTGCAATAGCCTCCTCACACAGGCCCTGAAATAGTCAGCGACATTCTACATGAACAGCTTTCATAGAATTTCCATGGAGGTAAGCCTCATTCCACAACTTTCAGTGCCCAAGTTGTGTTCTTTATTTTAATATTCAGAATGCCAAATGGGGCAAATGCAATGGTCTGGGGCTCCCAGCCAGTGGATGCTTAGTAAGGCCTCCTTTGGCAGAAGTCGGTGCTTCCAAATGGTTCCAGCCTGCTAAGAAAAATGTAATGTTTACACCACGGAAGGTTTCGTCAGCTTGTTTTCCCTTCATAGCTGTTCAAATTCGTACATCACACACACACATTATATTTCTAATTAAAATTAAAATTGCATTATTTGTAGGTGTGTTTGAAATATCTGGAAACATGCACTGCAAACGTACTGAGCTACACGAATGTCCTACCAAAATGCATGAATCCTACTCCTTATACTATATTCCACTTATTTCGTAGTGCTCCCATGCCACTTAACGGCTCTAAGTCTGAGATTATAAAAACTAAAAAGGGGAAAGTGCTTTTTCTATAAAAGAAGAAAGAGGCTTGGAGAAATCCCTCTGGGAGACATATTTACATTGGTTCATAAAGGCCAGTGAATTATAGAGGACTTTACAAGCAAGATTAAAAAAAAGCCTCTGGATGCCAATAAAAGAAAGTAACAACATCCAGGATAAGTAAGTGTAAACTAGTTCGTAGCTCAGGAATAAACACTTTGACCTTTCTGTTCCCTGAGGCTTGAAAACATGTTTCCGTGGCTGAAGACCTTGATGCTCTTTAAGGGAGAACGATAGTAAACTCAGTTAAGTTACAGTACAGTACAGGTTTATACTGCTCAGTATGTCAGTATGAACATGTGCATTTGAAGTAGTAGACCTATACTGAAACAATGTTGACTTTCTTAACATGACTGCATACATGTATAAAATAAAGGTACTAAATGAAACCAAAAAGCGTCCCTAGGATTAATGCTGTAGAACCATTTTTAGTTCCATAAAGATGATTTAAATGAATATTCTTTAAAGCTGCATCCTGGGAGATCTGAGAAAAAAAAACTGTATAAAAAAGTGTAACTGTTGTCTGTGTTTAGGTCTCAACTGCATTGCCAGGGCCAGCTCTACCTAATAAACAATATAAGCAGCTGCTTGGGCCCCCTAACAACTCTGGGGTTATTACTGTTCCATTATGTTGTCTAAACCCATATTCCGATGGGATTAGTTTTGCATGAGGAGATGACATAATTTAATGTAATTTTTGTTTTTCTGGAAATTCTAAGTGATATTAGTCCCGTGCAGATGACGCACTTCTGCTTCAGTAAAGATTCTGGCTTCTTTTAGCTTTTATAAAATGAGCAGTAGAAATAACCTCACATAGATGAAATTGCTATCATATTCTGTAGATGCTGTTAGATATGAAGACACATTCACATGTGTTCTCTGTGGTTCAAACTCAAACCAATATATAATGTTGTTGTCCTACCTCACATGTGCAATTCAATGTAATTGCAGAAATAAATTTTGCAATGTAATCTAATTACATTTAAGAAGTTTGATTTTATGTGGTGGTGTTGACTGTTGCTTTGGAATTCCCAATCTAATGGCGATTCTGTTAATGCACTGCTTCAACTTAAGACATCAGGTATTGCAAGTGCTTTTAGTAAACAAAATAACATTCCCTGTTGTTTTTTTGGAGTTACGGCAGTGCATAAATTAAGTAGCCACACATATGGTATATATACTGTACGTATGCTTTATACGTCCTGTGGTACAAACGCATTACCCCATCTTCTGTCCAAGCAGGGTCTATCTATCTATCTATCTATCTATCTATCTATCTATCTATCTATCTATCTATCTATCTATCTATCTATCTATCTATCTATCTGTCTGTCTGTCTGTCTGTCTGTCTGTCTATCTATGCATGAAAATACACATTTCCTCCAGAGAGGTCTTTTAATCTCTTGTAAACATGAGACACTTTTGTTTTAAGTTTAAAGGACCTCTACACATTTAGAGATTCTATATCTATTAAAAGGTTTTCCCAGAACCTTACGTTAAAGCCAAACACTATTTACAAGCTTTTATTTTTAAGATTGTTGGCACTATTAGAAGCTACCATAACAAAAGCTCACTGGAGATCATTTAGTCCTTAAAATATCTGAATCTGAGGGTGAAATTATACGGTGATGTCTCACAGAAGCTGGACACACTTATAGCATCACCTGGTTATATTTCTTAACGTTTTCTAGGCAGATTTTTTTTTTCTTCAGTGTTTACGCAAAAAGCTCTGAATGTCTTAAACAGTTCAAGTGTCTTTCAGTTCAAACTGAACAGACTGTCACGAAAGCGTCTGTATCACTTCTCTCAGATTACATGACCTGATTTGGACCCACAATGTCAGATATCACCATCAGCACGTAGTGGAGCATTTGGCAGAGGAATGTATCCTCAGCTTTGCTCAATTTGAGCCTAAGCCTGCGGAGGGGTTACGAAAAGAACCAAGTGTTTTAGAGCTTAGCTGCCTACAATCAGGTCGCCATAGAGCACCCTTCGCAAACACTTTGCCTCAGGCCGTGAGGTTAGTAGTTGTGAGGAGGGTCCCTGCCCCTGTTGTTTTCCCCATACCACAGTTCATCCCAGATGTTCAGATTTACATTATGCTTCGTGGCAGCTGTATACAACTGTCTTCAGCTCCTCTAAATATTGAAATTAGTTGCAAAGTTTAGATTACATACACAAATCCTCCCTCCATGAAGCACAGGAGATTGCTCATCCACAACTAAAATAAACAGGACTTAAAGCAAGTGATATACACGTGTTTCACTGCCATGCACTATTTCACATGCGTCGATGATGTGTACACAAATAGAAGATTTTGCTTGAAAAAGAAGCTGTCATTATCGATGTAAGCAAGGCCTACCTGAAACAAACATAACAGGCCTATTAAATGAAGATGGATGGTAAATACCAATTACAGTGTCTGTAAGAAGGCACCTAGTAAAGAATACAGATTTAGTGTTTGTTGCTTCCCCTAATGACTACACTGGGCTCAACTCCTAAATCTTGAATGTTGGTAGAAATAAGACTTTTGAAATATGACCCTGATCATTAGTCTGAAAGTGCTTTTGATTTTGCTTGATACAAATAAGGTACACCGTTTACACCTAACAGAAATAAATAAATAGATAACTGTTTAAACTCAGTGACCACCCTTCTGTTGTTTCTTTTACATCTCCTTTAAAGGACATTTATATACATATATTTTATTGAAATCTTTTTCAGGAATATTTTTCAACAGTTCAGTTATACCACTGAATGCATTTTCTGCTTCTTGCAAACTCAGTTATCGCAAACACTTCCAGAGTAATAGTGGGTTGTGTACTCTGGGGTGGTCAGTCTATTGTTCGGAAAACACCAGCAGCTCCTTTGTTTATTTATCAAGTTTTTTGTTTCTTCCATTTCCTTTTCTCCTTTTCTCAGGAGCTTCTTGAGTACTACACATCATTCTGTTGGTGTTCCACAGCTGTTCCTGAAAAATAAATAACTCAATGACTATTTGGGCCATAAATGTAGTAAATGAAGGTTGGTTCCTGAGTTTTGCTCTAAATTACAGCACACTATTTGCCAAAAGCTACAAAAGAAATTTGGACAAATTTGCATTAGTAAATTTAATACATTGCTTCTTTGAGCAACCTGGTCTGACAAGTAGATACACAGATCTGTCTGTCTGTCTGTCTGTCTGTCTATCTATATTTGCAGAGATTCCTGCTATTAGGTACTGAAACAGGGAAAACCATGGAGAGCATCCATGGAGGATTGTTGGCTATGGCCCAAGAATTAGATAAAGGCCTCTAACATTATTCCAACAGTTTATAAAAGAGTGGAAAAAAGACGTGTGAGAGAGTTTCTCATGGGCAAACACCTGCATCCCTTGAACTAATTTCACAGGAAAAATGGTAAATATTCTAGATGGTTTATATCTGAATTCAGATTTAGAGCTGCACCGGGACAGGGTGCATACATTCAGGGCGGTATTTATCAGAGTGCTTCGGAATTGAAGCCACGTGTTAGCACGCTTTTCTGTTCTCTGGCTGGTATCTTCAAAAGGGAACATGAGACAGAATTTACTCTACTCGGTTACAACCTACTGCATCAATATCTCACAACAGTGCACATGAGTCCAATTTGGCATGAGATCCCCAATTTGTCATATGGTAAACAAGAAGTGTTTTTTTTCCTTCAGTCAACTGACAAAGATTTTATTTCAACCAGCTCCTTGAAAGCATTACGACATCACCAATCCAGCTGTTAATTTCTATTTAGTCTGGGCCTTGATAATTGACTCTCAGTCCTTGTGCAGAGTGTTTATTTTCAGAGTGCTGCTCCTGGGCCACACATTTCTTTTCTCCTGTTTCTCCTGTTTTTCTTCAGGTAATCCCCGACCCGGTAGGGGGAAGCCCTAAGGTCGCCACAGTAAACCCCCTCAAGGCTGTTGTGGTAACTCCTCTGGAAAGGAGCAAGAAGGATTAATGAAACTAAAAGATTCCTCTTCATGTGTTACTGCCTGGTGTTTTAGGTGAGTCATGGTGTAAGGAATTCTTCACTCTTCGGCCAAACAGAGAGCACACCAACCGAAAAGTAGAAATCAGCAGCTCAAGGAAAGTAACCAACCATATTCGTCGTTTTACACATGTATTCAAGCAACACAATGTATATACTTTAAAAGAAATTGTCATTGAAAAGCCTGCTCTGTATAGCTACAGCAAATATATCGTAATATCCAAAGTGATGCTCATAACGACCAGAGACCAATGAGATCCAATTCCACTCAAAAAGCTTAAGGAAAATTCAAACCAACTTGCTGCGTATAAGTCACTAGAAGTTTGCCAGGGGTCAAAATGTCTGGAGAACATCAGGACTGTTGGTGTTTTGACCTGTATATCATAGAGATAAGCAGAGAGATCGTCTTAACTAAACAACAGGTCAAACATTCCGATATACCCATGGTTGCAGAAGAACCTGCTAACAGTCCACTCTAATTATACAAACAGCAAATAAGTGCTTGGTATGGCAACCTTACATCTGTGTTCCCTCATCTCACATTCCATGCAAGAATTCCAGTAACCTGGCTTTTAAAAAGATATCCAAATGGTCCATGTTGGCATGCCGACATGTCAAATAATGTCAGAAGCTCCTCTCCATTACTTGCATGTGTGCACCAGCCATGTAATGAGATGTAATGACTGGTATTCATAAATGAGTAATGAGTGACTGAGGTGTAACTGAGACGGAGCTGGTCGCCCTCGTGTTATAGTGCAGGGCGATGATAACGAGCACAGTGATGACTGGCCTCTGCCTGGAGTCTAATCATATGAGGCATTAGAGTAGCAGATTTGACCTGATGCCAGTTTTGCATCCTCAGCGCCATATAACTCGAGGTAACACGAGTCGTATGCATGCCTGTGTATGTGTGTGTGTTTCTGAGTGTGCGTCTCCTGTAGTTCGAATCACAATTGTAACCCGATGATCCTGAAGTTTGAAGGAGAGGAGAGACATTCTAACCCCCTCCTCAGTGGGACAAATGAGACCGGTGAAGTCTATGGACCCAGTTTGCCCCTGCAGGCATTTCCATAGATTCACACATTTGTAATCACGGTGAGACACACTGGCACTTCAAAAACTGAAAGAATCCTCTCCAGGACCATCCCCTTAAGAAATGGAACCTTATGTACCTAAGAGAGTTCATAAAGAGTGCTTGTATGTCCTAAGCAAACTAGAAATGTCTAGAATTCATCACAAGGAGTTAGATCTGCTAGAGTTTCCTATTTTTTTGGCTTGGACATATGACATATGTACAACGTATCTCATTTTCCATGGGACCAAAAGTGTATCACTCCAAAGAACCATTTTGGCCACCCTTCTTTAAGATAAACTACCACTGGAATCCATGACCCCAAAACTGAACTCCTGCATGCTTACAATAGGGCTTGCTTTGAGATTGATAACAAGTAATATTGGAGAAACAATTGCTCAAACCTCAAATTGTCTTAGAGTTTGATCCAGTGGTCCTTGCCAGTGCCTTTTCTGCTACCTCCTGGAGCTGAAGTTCTGAAATGAGCTGATGGTATTCCAAAAGTTCCAGAATTACCCTTATTCTGACATTTAATCCCACATTCCAAAATCTGGAGAAGCTATTTCCTTCAGTCATCCAATGCAGCACAAGACTGTAGCAGTTGTTGAGAAATAGATTGCTATGAAAGTTAGTGCAAGGAGTCTCTATCCCAGTGCCTCTTGAAAGGGGATGCCCCTGGTCCTAGTGCCTGACCTGTTTAGAGTGCTCCTTAGCTGTATGGCCACCTGCTAAATATGGCATCTACGGCTGACTCTAGTATATAAAAGCTGCACTGAACCATTGATATAACCAGGGTCAACAAGGCAAACTAGCCTATGCTGGCAAGGCTAATTATTATTTTGTCACAAGATGCAGAAGATGTAGACTGTGGCTAAAAAATTGAAATGATTTCTTGGGCTGCCCATAACTCTACCGCAACCCTGCGCTAAAATCCACCTTTAAACACAAACTGATCAATCATCGATTAGGAACCTGTAATCTATCACACCCTGGCAAATGAATGGAGTGGAAGGTTGAGGATTATGCAGTGAGGAAAAACAAATCAGACTGGCTATCAAAGTCTCACTTTGTTGACTGAGTGATTTTAGTGATATATGTAACTAAAACAATTAACTGTATTAAATTAACATCAAAAAGCTTTAATAGCTTGTTCCTGCATACATCCAGTCTCTGCACTGCATTATCATTCCTGTCAGGAGAAGAAGAGAGGAGGAATAGACCCCATGAACTTGTGCTGGTTTATTCAGGTATTTCAGCAGGGATGTTGCAAATCTGCCAGGGCGGCATGATTTTGTTTAGTCTAGAGCAGCACAATAGCACGTTCCAGGCCTGTATATCACTTAATAGCATAGTGACACCTCAGTTATGTTTAGTACCACAGCACTGTGGAGTTCAGCTAAAACAATAGCTTGAGTAGTGGTAGTTTCGAAGAATACTACAAACCTAGTGTGATGGGAAACGATAAACAGTGCAGATGTTAGCCTCTTAAAGAAGTTCAAATGCTGGCATTCCACGCAAGACTCCAGCTGGTCACAAATACTGTCATCTCTCAGGTCACATGATTCACAATTTTCAACATCATTCCTTATAGGCAGACTACACTCTGGTCTGGACTGACACCGCAGCCATTATCCCAGCTAGTCTACAGTGTTAGACTTTTGAAAATGTATCGTTTGATGTAGGTCAACTGCTTTGGCAGAGAAAGAAACCAGCTTGTGTTCGTAGGAATTAGCATGTGTTTGTACTCTTGTCATATTTTTTCCTGTCAGAAGACAAGATTACATAAGCACAGGAACTATGTGAACTTCAAACTGCTTCTGAGGTCAAGAGCTATTGAAATCATGTGTGTCAATACGCACAGATCTCTGCACAGATCTCCAAAGAATGTGAGTTTTTGGAGGAGATACTGACGCAGGATTTTTGTTCTTAGTAGCATCCTGGCTTGAATCCTGAAAGCACATCAAAAGAATTTCTATATTGGAGTCCATAAGTTGTTAATCCATGAATTGATTTCATGAAGGCAAATTGTTGTTGGACTAGTGTTCAGGGGTGTCATAGCTGAGGGTCCTATACAATTTGTTGGATTTCCATTTGAAGCATGAAGGTTATTCATTTTTTAGATTATATTTATACTGAAACAGGAAATTAGATAAAAGATGAGTCTGCATATGAAAGGGGGATGTCGAAATAGACTTATTTTGCTTCAGTCAGACTTCTCTTGCTTCAGATCTGACAAAAATCTACAGGATCCATTTGTCCACTGTGAGAAGACCGTCCAGTGCTGGGGGTCTGAAAAGAAGTGTAGCTGTCAAGAAGCCCTCACTAAGAAAAAGCAAATAAAGAAAGAACAATTGAACTTTTGCACTTTGAAGAAAGAAGCTGCTGGTGTTCCCAGAACAATAATTTACACCAGGGTCCAGACCACAGCATCACTGAATGTGTTTTAGATCATGTGTTTTTGTATCTTTGAATGAAAGAAGTTGAAATTGCAACCAGTTTCTAAGACTGAACTTTAGTTGGAGCTGTGAAAAAACCCTGTAGTCAGTAGTCTTCCAGAACAAATAGAAGCTGTAGAGCCAAAGAGTGGACACACCGACATTGTTGATATGCCCCACTGTTGGCTCACTGGAAGTGCTGGCCTCACAGTAAGAGACTTTAATCCTTGTAAATAGCTGTGATTTTATGGATGTTGTCTATGCAGCCAGGTTAGTGGTGCCATTCTGTGCTGGGTGATGGGGTGGTAGCGGGCAGTGTTAGTGTCTACCATATACGGGAAATGCGTGGCTGTAGGTGACCTGCCTGTCATGTCTGCCAGCGCTGAGCGATAGCGGTTCTGTAATGCTGCTGGTTCAATAAAATAGCTTTCATCTAATGTACTATGTTTCCCACATCGTCTAGCTCATGCTGATGCTACAGTATTATATTTAGCCATCAAAGCTTCTGTGTAATTTTGTTCCATGCATTTTTTTTTTCTGTTGCTGAAAAAAATAATAACTTGGTGGTTTTCCTTTATATTAAATAAATTAGGAGTGGTGTCTGGTTTTTGCATATAGTGCTAATAGAAATAGTTAGATTAAACTATGAGTATAATAATTAAATCTTCTATGAATTATAGCTCTAATTAAATGTATCAAAAGTCACTAAATGCATGGTTGATTTGACTTATGCACAATTTGAAAAGCAGCAGGATAATATAATCTAATACAAGGGTGTCCATCCCTGGGCCGGGAGTGCTGGTGTCCAGTCCAGTTTAGTATGTTCCCTATGAAACACTTGAAAAAGGTGATATTATTTAGGCCAAGCTAATGACAAACATCAAAGTGTCACAAAGGAAAAATCGTGAAAGTATCTGAAACTGCAGAACTTCCTGCCCCGAAACATGATGTGCTTCAACTGTAGATGATGAGCACCAGTGCACATTTCAGACTATATGTTGTATTATTCGTGCCTACATGCACTTATAGGGAAAATGCATATGCACATGATATTAGACCGAAGGTGTGTTTATTCTGTGTAGTTCGTACCATGAGAATGCAACCTCCATAGGGGGGAGCATGCTGCACTGGTATGTGTTTTATATCAAATATTGGAAAAATGGAATCTAGTGTCAGTCACCTAAACCAGCAACAGCAAGGAATCCTCGACATGCTATTAAAACATCCTCTCACCTTTCCAAAGGGCAGAGTTTAGATTAGTTCAGTGGTCCATTTGAACCTCCACAGGTGGTACCGTTTTAAGAAGTGTTATGGATTAAAACTGTTCCCAAGCTCCATTTTCAAAAAGTCTGTCTTTACTTACATGTTCTGTCAAGATGAGGTTCTGGGCAAAGAGTGAGAAACAATATGCAAGTGGATGGCACATCTGGAGTTGAGACCATATAACTGCTGTCAAGTGAAAACTGTACAGAGCAGAAAGAGGTGTGAATGTGCCCAGATGTATGAATACACATGGTGCCGTTCTGATACAGTGATGTTATTCAAAATTAAAGAATGCTTTCAGCTCTCTATATCATTAGTGTCTTTTAAATGGGGACATCTTTTGATCACACAACGCTCTTACAAGTTAAATTTAATGGATGTTTAAATGGATGTAATTATCCATGTTTCAGATACAGATGTTTATGATAAAAAGCTTTCGTAGGCTGTAATCAGTTAGCTGGTTTGTCTTGCGTAAGTGAACGATTTCTTTGTGATCAAACTTCAAATGTTATTTTGTTTCTTGTTGATTTTGGTATGTGGTCTCCTACTAGTTTCTGAATGTTCACATGGGGCTAAAACAAGAAACATATGAGTATGAGAATTTCAAGCAACACTGCTGATGGTACTTTTGCTGATGGAAGTTTAGCCCTACACCTTTATTTGTATTTTACTCTGTATTGGTAATCCATGATGTAATCAAGAGCATCCCTTACTGTGTATCTGGGAGTAATTAGGCTCAAGCTAATTCTATGTCAGAACTATAAAGCAGCATTTTAGGAGTCTTGAAGTTGTTTGGAAATACCATAAAGAAATGAAATCACTTTACATTGTTCCAGTAAACAGAAAATAGTAGTAAATTCACTTTCCATCTAAAATCCATCTAACCGGGTTAACGGGACAGTACATCCTAAATTTATCCTGTATCACTGTACATGTTGTGAACATGCTTATATTGTCTGAGAGTGGTGCCATGTTTTTCTCTAGAGTAAGATCCTCCAGTTAAAAAACGGGGGACCCTCTTGTGATGATGTATCTGATATAGTAGGTGAGGAACTTACTTGCTCACATTACAACTAGGAAGTAGAATATTTTGTTGCAGCCATATAATTGTAGTAACTGTCTTCAAATCATCATGACAATGAAAAGAATGGTTTACTCAGATGACAGAAATGACTTGTCAGACAAAGAGGAAGACATGCTGAAAGCAAGCCTTAGCAAAAAAGCTGTCTATCTAGAAACCCTAACTCTGTTCAGCTCATTTTCTCATTTTCTAAACTTGCCTTTGATGTCTATTTGTGTGCTGGATACAGTTAGACTCACTGTTTTCCTTATGATTTTTTGTTCAACAACTAACTAAGAGATAATTTAATGTAAGCTTTGTTGTATTTATTAGTCAATAGATTGGCAATGTTGGCAATCTTGACCGGTTGACATCTCGGGGATTACAAATGGTTGTGTGGTTGAAATATGAAAAGCAATACATAGTTCTCTCACACGCTGTCTGTAGAATATTGAATAACATTATACAAATACAATTAAAATATAGTTTTAGGTTGGACGACCCATTGAATAGTCCTTGACTCCAACTTTTGTGGCAGAACAGTCTTTGATTCTTGCCGTCAGATCGCTTGTTGAACACATTTTCAGGGCCTCAAAACTGCCCAAAGGTTTTAACCAGTCCTATGCGCCATTGTCATATGGCTTCCTATCTATCATGATTGGCATGTGCCTTTGGACACACAGCAGGGAAACAGGTAACTGGAGAAGGAACATAACTCAAGCAGAGACAAAACGCTTTTCATCACAGAGACTGAGGTCAGATGGACGGGCATGGCTCAGATGCAACCCACAGCCCACAGCAAAGACTCTGTGTATGTATCTGAGGTGATGCAATGACTGATTTCAGGCAAACTCTTATAACAATGAAGAGATGTATGTCTAGATGACATCACAATCACAAAGCATCAACTGGACTGAAAAGATGTTTAAAATCCTTCAACCAAAATATGTAGACAACATAAACCTTTTTGTTGTTTAGCTGGAACCAGGACATGGCAGCAAAAACCTGAGCCCTAGCTCTCTTTAATATACTCCTGGTTGATGTGATCAGGAGAATGCCGCTCTGCCTTCTGCAAGCCTGGACTGATTACTGACACAGTACTGCAGTAAGTACAACCAGACCTCAGAATGGACATAGTCTGTTTGCACTTACCAGTCTCAGATGAAAGAAATTATATGATCACTTCCAGACAGGCCTTCTCTCAAAAAGAAGTCATTTCTGTAATTCAAATGTTTTATCTGCCTGGAATAATTGAAAGGGAAACACTTCTACTGTTAGTGTTTCATCTAATGAGGAATTCAGCTGGACTCTAACATGAAGGACCTTGGAAGAGAGATTAATAACTCAAACAGTACAGTAGCTTACAGTGCACCAGGTGAATAGGAAGCCATCCGTCACTGAGCAAAGAAGCTGATCAGGGCAGAGTCGGGGTTTCAAAGGTCAGACTTTTTTTTCTCAGTTCACAAGGACAAATTAGGAGACATTTCATCCGTGTACTTTACTGTACTTTAGAGACTTTAAAGCTTTCTTTCTTCATATCTTCTGCAACTAATACACCCTCTGTATTCAATGCAAAGGAACTCATCATAGTAGGGAAACATTACAGCAGTAGCATTGTGTACGAGTAAGAATGTAGAGGATCCATTTTTATCTTCTCACGGAGGTATATACTTAAAATAAGGGTAGAAGATAGAGAGGATGAACAGCTAGAAAATAGATGGAAACCAAGTAACCAAGAATAGGGCATTAAGAAAACTACAAAGACTCAAACAGAAGAAAGGATATTCTGGAGAAACACTAACCATGTTACAGAATCATGTTTCAATTCCATGATTCCAGTAAAGATGATTTTGCTTTGTGGAGTCAAGTAAGAGAACAAATCGTCACTGTCCAAAGAAAAACAAGTATCTCCAAAATGGCAACTTTACAGTAGAAGCCAAAAACCACATCAAATTTGAATGGTCAATGATTTTTTTGAAAAGTCAATGGAACCAGACATCTTTCCAAATGATGTTGGTCCATTCATCATGCTATTCTCACACAGTGTAAGTGGCAGCTGCTGTGTTCCAATTATGTGTAAAAGTCAAAATAGACAAAATTGAATATACATGTTTTTCATTGGACAGTGACAACATATTCCACAGAAATTCCACTGGGACCATTGTCATCTATTAAACATGGTATAGAGCATTTCCTGTGTTTGTTATGGGCACTATATATATATATATATATATATATATATATATATATATATATATATATATATATATATATATATATATATATATATATATATATATATATATATATATGCCTATATAGAAGGTATGTGGTCAGGGTAAAAAAATGGCCCAGAAATGCTGTTACATGCCCATTTACAACTGGCCCTAAAATAAAATGAGCTGTTTTGCCTTTTATGGTGTGAGACAGCCACGTAAATACAAGGAACTTTGAAAACAACACAAAGTAAATTAAAGTTGAAATTCACTATGAATGCTTCAGATCATTGTCTTGACTTCAACCAGTAAAAAATAGAAAATACATTATGTGAAAGATGTCATTTGGTTGGGCACATTTCATTAAGTTAGCAAGGCGAATGGTAGAAGTTAAAAAGCTGTCTGTGAACAGAAGACACATTATGCATTATCTATAAACAATGTGGCATTATTTTAATGATCTAATTTTAGGTGGATGAGTTAGTAAACTGTGTGCTCTTACTGCAAAACTAGAAACGAGAAGCAAGTGAACCCAGAGGAAACCCACACGGACCTGGGGAAAACAGGCAACCCCAGACATAGAGGTCCCTCGCTTTACGCTGGAGTTGGGCCCAAGCATTCTGTACCATTCCTGGAAATCTAAGGGTAAAGAAATCTAGATACAGCTCCAGTGGTTTCTCTGCAGCCGGTTGCCAACTACTCTAAACTAAGAACTCTTAGAATTCACTGACATCGGGGCTAAGTTTGGTTAGATTGGCTTGCGGAAGACGGAGCCTCTCTGACCTTCTACATGCCACACTGTCTAAGACAGCAGCACAGTCACCCCTTCACTCCCGTCCTCCTTCAAGACAATATCCGTGTTGTGTCAGACCTAAAGGCCAATTTTCACACTGAATTACATATTTGCATCACAAAAGACAGACAAAAAGACCTTCTACGATTTTGACCTTCTACAATTTTGTAGGCAGACAACCACCTCATTGAAAATATTGACTTGGTTCAAGTTTAATTGATTTCAGCAACTACACTGGCAACAGCAACAGGCCAGAGACACATGTACAATGTTTTACAGCATTCACATTTTCACAGGGACCAAACATTCGCATCTTGACACAGCCTAACAAAATTAACTATAACCTCATTATTATCATCTACAACCTAACTGACTTAATCTGACTTACGTAATATCAGCTTTCCCATCCAGACTTTCCAGGCTGTAGCATCATTATTTATAGCCTGAGGATGGGAACTGAGGTCAGAATGAATGCTGTTGCCATTCGAACAATGAAGGAATTTTGCATTTGGGAGATCTGCCAGAAGAATCCCCCCCTACACTTAGTCTGTTATTCTAACTACACTTCTAACAGTCTTCAGTAGCAGACAGAACTGGCTTAAGACTTCATTTCAGACAAAGTTTGTTCCAGATGTTGTGGCTATAATCATCTGGGCTGTGAAATATCTTGCTGCTGGTAAATGGTAGAAATACTTAAATATTATAAGCATGAAATAAAGGGCTGATATTAATGGCAATAACTTTCACAGAAGAGAGATTTTATTAATGACTGCATAAATGCAGTTTCAAAAGGCTGCTTGTCTTGTCACATTCAGCTCTGAATGAGTGAGACAGAACATTTGAAAAAGAATCTGAGAAGGAATTTGAGAAATTTCCATGTCTGTTTTGTCATTTCAAAAGAATCGAGGGCATAGTTGGAGGTTCAGCCAAGATGTTGGATGTACATTTAGCCTCAGTGGGGCGTTTTGGGCAGAATAATAGACATGTTAATGACACGCTGTCTCCACATGACATCTTGAAAGCCTGCCTAAAACCGCTTTTGTTCAGTTTTTCAATGTCAGCTTTATTTTCTCCTGCTATGGAACCAAAAACTCCCACACAATGGAATGATATCTTGGTTTCATTTGAATGGTTTTGATGATAAATGTTGTTTTTAGTGATTGACTTTCTTGTTTTGTCTCAGTTTCTTTTTCTTTGATGACAAAGTCAGAGACGCCCTTAATTTTCCATCAAAGTGGTCATTATTTATTCATAAAATAATGCAGGAAAAAAAAGCAGGAAATGCATATTCAAATATAGAAACAGAAAGTCCTGTGGTTGTTTTCAGTTCTAATATTAAAATGGAGCTAGATTTTCTCCTGGATGTTCGGTGTTATTGTTTTCTATTGCTTTTCTACTCATTTTCCTTTGACCCTTTATATTTGGCACAGTTCTGTAATTGTGCAGTATTTGAATATTTCATATTTTTGTAAATGACTAGTCCTCTTTTTTTGTTTTTTGCTGACAGATGATTTTTCATCAGAGCCCCAAACTGTATTTGCCTTTAAAGCTGTCAGTGGTCATGGGCATTTGTTTACTGAGGCTTTGTCTCATCTGTGCTCATTTACAGGGAAGGTCACATTATATTTAGTGTAGCATGTGGGACTCAGTGTTGACAGACCCTCATGTGTAACACTGTTTCAATGGAAGTGCACACACATGCTCACATGTGCAACTGCTGTAACATATCAGTGACATACAGTACGTGCACACAGACATGCATGCTTATTATATATTGCATTCAGTAAAATGTTGTTGCTCAGTGTTATCATTTTATTATGAGCCCTTTACCTCCACAGGCTCAGTCCTCTCTCCTTTATGAGAGTGTGTAACACAAGCAGAAAAAGTTGAATTAAGTAATGTAGGCAAAGACAAGAATTAAAGAAAGAAAGAAAGAAAGAAAGAAAGGAGGAAAGAAAGAAAGAAGGTGGCCCCACCTGTTTTGTCGATGCACACTTTGTGCCGTCAGATAATTTCAATTTTCCAGATGTTCCGGAGGTTTCCGGCGACCTCCCTGACACAGGCAGGCTCTGAACATCTGCCCACACATATCATCAGCTTTTACAGGAAACAGCCCAATGAGGCCTGTCTGTCCATAGCAGCGGCTTTTAACGCCCTGCACTTAGACCTGTTGACACTGCCTGATAAATGGCAGATGGGGTAGGAACTCATATCAAATTGAATTTGAATGGTGGAGGTGGAACATCTTTCTGCCTCACAGTTCATCTAAGCATTAGAGGAGAAGAGAGAAAACAGAAAAAACATTCTGTACTCTTTTTGCCAGACCAGAGACAAACTATAGAGCTGCAGTGCTTAAAATGTCCCACTGCATCACTGCTTAACTGATGGGATGAAAGATAATGAAAGTAAACAATACTTACAGAATACAGTGTTCATGTAACTGTAAGCATCTTAAGCCTGCTCTCAGTTTTTGTCTAGTTGGTAAAATGATAAGTTAATGATCATTTTTATCATTAATTTGCATTTATGTGCTATTTTCAACTGCCACGGAGATATTGAGAGTACTGTACATTAGTATTCACTCTCTGTCTGAAACTGTCTGTTTGAGCTCCTGTGTCCTTCAGCCCCGCCTCCTGAGAAGCTTGGTGTGCTCTGAATTCTCAGCTCACCCACTCTGTTGCAAATGGTCAACCTGCTACAGGATCTGCCCCACAGTGGTGTTTGCCCTGCTGTATCAGTCTGAGCCAGACTCCGTTCTAAACAAGCTGGTAGACGATCCACAGTCGCAAGCTAGACCGGAGCAGGACATTTTAGTGAAGGTATGCCAAGCTTGCTAGTAGGCGGGCAATAAGGATGGTGCTATGAGATGACATCACCTGGAATTCCAATGAGGCAGTTATCGAAAAGTGGCTTCTGTGGGATAGAGTTTATCCCTCTGGCGTGTACTGTGAGCCTCAGAACTAGGTAGACCATTCACATGTACAAAAATGCTGCATAACACACAAAAGGAACAGCAGTAATAACTCAGACCTTCAGGGCTACTATCATTTAGGGGTAAAAGGAACTATTAGAGCAAGCTCTTCAGTTAGGGTCACGAATGTCAAAAATCACCCATTAAGATTATTCTTTATTCCTATTTGTGCCATGGTACAAGTCTAATAGTATGTCAATGCTAAGCTAACAGTGAAACACGTTTGTTATAGACTAAACACTGAAATTTTAAACTTTTAAAAGACATTTTATGTTTTCTTGAAGATTGTAACAAATTTATCAACACATACACCATTTAGCAAAATATGTCTAGACATCTCTTTTAGTTACTGAGTTTACGTATTTCTGTTGCATGTATTGCTAACATGTGTATATAACCAAGCACACAGCCATGCAATATTGATTGTAGAATGTCAGACTGAAGTGCTCAGTAACTTTAATTATGCCACTGTTATAGAGTACCACCTTTGCCACAAGTCAGTTCATGAAGTTTCTGCCCCAGTCAGTTTTAAGGCCAATGATTTTGATATAGAAACATCTACAAGCTATGTCAGCTCAGTTATGAAGTGGTGGAGCATTGTGACTGTGCCCCTGTGCTCAAAGTGAACTCCTGAATGACATTAGTTGGTTTAATTAGTTTAGTGTGGAAGAACTGTGTGGTCTGCACAGAGCCCTGACCTCAACACCACTGAACTCATTTGCAATGAATTGGAACTAAGATTGCAAGCCAGTCCAGCATCAATGCCTAAACCTCACAAATACTCTTTTACCTGAATAGGGATGGCATGCACCTACTGCAACATAATATGAACTGATTCCGGACTTCACTGGTCTGTGAAACATTAAATATACCATAAACCATGGAACATTCGGTCCTTGCTTTTAAGAGTGACAATCCCTCAGGGAAGTGTTATAGAGGTGAGATATCAAAAGCAGCAAAGTGTGACAGCAGCCTTGGGTCTTTTCTTTTTTTTTCTGTCAACCAGCCACAGTCTGCTAATATTAGTCAGTCGGAGGACTCAGTAAGGCAGAATGTACCTGTTGTGTACAGGCTAGGTTTGAGGAGCTTCTTTAGAATCCATTGGAACACTGACTCCATTATCACAACAGAAAGGTCGGACTAAATGATGAGTTCTAGTATCCGTTGATATTTGGCACAGCAATAAAGACCTGTTCTCTAAGTCAGAAAGTAAATCTGACTTGCAGGTGGGTTGGTCCATTCAATTGCCAGGGCACGACCCCCACACCCCACTAGACATGCACACACTCTCACACACTCAGGTTCCTGGGCCACTGAGCGCTGTGAAGCCCACCCCTGCACACCCTCCCCAAAACAGCCTCTGCGGATCAAGTGACCCCTTTCACCTTTGAAATCTAAGAAGTGATCAAAAGAGCTGCCATCTCTTAAGACTCAAGAGAATTAACACAAAGCCTCTCCCTATAATGCGGAGCATGACCCTCACTGAGTACAATGACTCTCATACAGCACATCATTATCTGATCTCATTTGGCAGAACACAAAAGTATTGATCTGATTGTGAGATGCCTCTCTTCTGTACCTCTGGCCTCAGACTCACTTTCTGCATTTGTATGGCATTAAAGAAATGCAATACTTTCTATGTTTGTCATATGACTTTGTTGTTGGCCAAAATTGCTTGACATAAAACCTTTTTAAACAGCTAAAAACAATTTGTAGATCCAATAAAGTTCAAATCAAATTCCAATTATTACAGTGCAACTTGAAACACAGCTCAACAAAGATTCATAACTCATAGGATGCTATTATAATTGTATTGTTCTAATCCAATATGTACAGAGGTTTTATTTCAGGCATCTATGTGGACAGCAGTAATTCTACCAGGTCACTGGGCGCCATCTGCAAATGTTTTAACCTATATCATCTCTGAACTCATCTCTGAACTCGCCTCCCACACTCCTTTCCACTCCTTTCCACCCTGTCCATTGAACCTTACCCAACCTGCCCCCATCCCCTCACTATTAACTAACACTGAGGGGATACAAAATGAGAACAATCTCTTTTAAGGGTCCACCCAGTCCAAAGCAGAGACAAGCTTTTTAAAGCTGTATCACTCAATTTGTAAAACAGATCAGGATTAACTTAAGCATTGCTTGGAGTGATGCCAATAGAAGAACCGCTTTCAGCTCCATTAAGAATCTTTCAAGATGACTCTGAATATTTAAAAAAGAGATGCGCAATATCTGTTTCCTTTAAGCTTTAAGGACCTTTACATATAAAATGGTTTGATAGCAACAGGAGCTTTAGTCTTTTAGAAATATATATGTCCAGGCTAAAAAGCTTTTAGGAAGCCTTGTTATTAAGAGTGCAGGGTCACGTGTTTGAATGAGCATTAGAGATTTTAAGACATGTTGCAGCATTTGCCTCCCATTTCTGCACATTCCTTCAGTGTCCTCTTGTTGCACCGAGGGAGGGGGATCATGGGGTAATTTCACTGATTCTGATCTCCCCTACAGTGTGTAGCAATTGAGTAGTTGGAGGATTAGTTTTCTGAAAATGCAGCAGCTGAGCCGCTAATCTATGCAGTGGAGGTAAACATGTCTAGGCACCTGACGGACTAGGGCAGATCAGTCATGCTCTGAGGTGTTCCACCCTATACTTCAATAGCAGGTATTACAAATACATAGTTATTAAATGAAAGGCTGTTTTTTGCACCTTATTACAGTAAATGTTTTTGAAATTGTGAATATTTTTGTGTGTTTTTTAGCCACTGAAACATTTGACCCATTTCAACATAATAAAATCTAAAGAACTTGAAAAGTAAAAAGTTGGTTAAAGAAAAAAAGAAGTTTGAGGAAAGGGCCATTTATATTTACTGCCTCCTGCTGGCATCATTCAGTATGAAACACAGGGCTGAGGTCTGTTAACATTTTTTTTCTTTCTAGGAATGCAATTTTCTATTTACACAGTAGCAAACTGAAATTGACTTTGGTAGCAAATTTGTTTACATCTGTTTTATATCCAGTATTCTTGAGCACATTGCTCATTCCACCTCTTATACTTACATCATAATAAACATTGGCAACCCTTTACATTAAGTGTTGGCTGACAAACACGATATAATGCAGTAGTTAACATGATGTAATACATTAACAATGGTTATAATGCTTAACTAGTCAATGCTTAACTAGTATACATTTAACAGCTACATGCTTGTTAACAGTTGTTAAGTAACCTTGTAACCAATACATGTTTACATGTATTGTTAATGTATTACTTAATGTTAATGAACGCATTATTTCATTTATATACATTAATATTCAATGTAAAGTGTTACCTTACAGTTTTAAACTATTTGCAATTACTGTCATTATGTGCAGTGACAATGCACAAACCTCACTACCACAAACAACACCAGAAACAATGCCAAAGCACAAAATCTGATGCTTAAATTTTTCCAGATGTTCCAAGTTTGATGCCTCCAAAACGCCAAAAGCCTTATGATGGGAACATTTTTAATAGCATCATGTCAACTTTCCTTTTAACAACACTTCATCATTTAGAGCCTGAAAACACCAGTTGATCCAAAGTCTTTAGTTGTGCGTCAGCCTTAAGCCTTCTTGTTGAATTTTGCATGACATAGTGTGTTCATAATGCACATTCTCAACAGGAGACACTCACATCCTCCGATTAGGTGGTGTAACAGCTGTATTAGTTAACAAAAACCCTGAATGTCTCTAAAAAAGTCACTGTGTAGAAGGCAGCATATTAGGCTGCTCCACAATTCTTCACCATTAATGATGCTTACATAGAGTGTGCATAATGGGGTTTTTACTGTATTTGTAGATGCAGTGACAAACTGTGTTTATTGTAGTGTGACCAGACGTCCCTGTTTTGTAGCTGGTAATTAAAAGCATACCAGGAAGTAAAACCTCATAATTCTAATACACAGTAAAGTTAAAAACAGTTACCATTTATTTATATAGTATACTGTATAGACATAGCAGTCAGAGACCACCCTCCTTTTATTTAATTGCCATTATTAATAATTATGGCCATTAAACTTTATTATTTTTTTATTTTTTTTTTAGAAAAAAACATAGTGGAAAAAAACTAAGAAAGACCTTTCAGCAGAGCAGATGGGCAGATGGCTAGCATTGTGCTTATTATGGCCAACAGAGAGGGCTGCTGCTATCTACTAACCACTTCTAATTCTACAGAAAACTGGTGTGCAAAAATCCACCAGAAGCTAGCAAGTGTTAACCGAGTCCACAACAACACTGCAAAGATTGTTTCTGTTGTAATCCCTCACGATGCCCTATATGCAAAACTTTCTGGTTTTCCTTATGCAATGTTTGGCAAAGTGGCAAGCCTTGATGCATCTTTGCTTATTAAGTTCTTAAGCATGTATAACTCGTTTATTATTTTTCAAACATCTTCCTAGTTTTAAATTGTCCCAGCTTTTTCAGGAAAATGTTGCCTTCTATTTCACATTACAAGTAAGCTTACCAAATACAACATTGATAAAATAAATAATTAAGTGTGTTGTTTTTGTCTATTTGTTTATATACAGGACATGGAATATTGTCCTATCTTTTTTGGAATTGGAGTTTGTAAATACAATGATAATAGCAACCAGATCTTTTGGCTCAAGAGATCTCAGAGAGTTCCTTTTACCTCTACCAATATAAATATGCTGTCTCGGAACTGAGCTCTATACAGCCACAAGAGGGCCATAACTGCCTTTCAAACATAAGACCAGCCTAATTGCTTCTTTGACATTCACGATAGACTTTATAGTTCAGCCACAGTGTTCCAAGGCTGTAAATCAGCCTGCTGCTACAACCAGCTACTGTGAACAAGATGCTAAAGCTAGCATAAATGTCCAGTCAGTCAAGCTCAGAGTTTAAATCTGAACAACGCTCCTCAATCAAACCATAAAGCCAGTCTTCTTTGATTCCCACACAATACTTTTACATAAAGATAGATAGACAACTACGCTTAACACTATATTGTGCTGCCTTGTTTTTGATGTGAGCACTCCAGAGGATGAGCAGGGGCAGGTCGACCCACCAATGGGTTGTTAGTGGGTAGAGTAAATTAATTCTCACCGGAGATGCTCACAAAAGATGCCAACAACAGATGCACATGCCGGCTGCTAGAAGACTCAATTAATTAGTCAATTAAGCTCGAGTCTGTGATGAAGAAAGAGCATGTAAGGCCTAAAGCAAAGTGTGATGTGATCAAACACGCAGGGGTGCTCTCACTCTCTCGGAGACCACAGAAACCATGAAAACATACAGCGGGCATTCAGTTCCCCAATCATGCTCGTCTGGATTAGTATCTGTCTATTAGTATATGACAAGAGTAATATCAAACCATTATGTGTGAATGGTTCATTAAGAAAGACGACATGGAAACGTAATAACATCTCATAATTTCAGTTAATTAATCAATTAATTTAAAAACAGCTACTATTAATATTACTATTATTTGTATTCATTTGTATAAAACAGGCATGAATCTTTGGTTCTTTTTAGAAGGTTTGCTCTCTGTGTCAGTCCCTAAACTCTGCAAAGACATTTTTCTGTACCTCTAAAGTTCAAGTCCTAGAACTTGGTTGCATTTTAGAGAGCCAGTTAACAATAAGAGAGATTGAGAAACACCCGAGAGATTGTCCAGGGTCACATATTTATTTCCTAGAGCTGGAGCAAGCAGCCCACTTTAGAAACGCCAGCCGTCTTTGTAAGGCCCACACTTTAAACAGTTTGGGTGGGTTATGTAATAAAGCGTGAGATGGACTTTAGTATTATGATCTGTTACTGTTTTTAAACTGGGTTGCATCATCGCTTTTCCCTCATGTCCGCTTTAATGAGTGTGTTTGCACCTAGTCATATACAGCTCAGGGCTGCCTGACTTGAGACCGACCCTGGTCCTCATGGTGATTACTTTCATGCTATGGAATAGTAATCCTACCATAAGTTCCTCAGGAGAAGATTCAGAGGGATCCAATAGGAAAACACAGTGGTGTGAATGTCCTAGATAGGTATATTTTGGGAGTAGCTAGAACTGATTTGTACCTTTTTTTTAGCCTAATGAGAAAATGTCATACCTCATTAAGGAAGGAGCTGACACCTTTTATAATGACAATGTTGCACTTGCGGTTAGGAGTTGATTCAAATGCGTGTGCTAGTTACACATGAGTAACACAGATTTGTCTTTCAGTTGGTAATGTGGCGGCAATTGTGCTTATGTAATATATTTTATTCATAGGGAAACCAACACACACATTTGAGTCAACTATATTCAAAGCCTTATTCCTTTTTCAGGACATGCTTGGCTTTTCCCCCCATTCTTTTTAAATTGGCTCCTGGATTGAAATCATAAAGAACCGTGTTTATGACCTCCTATAAAAGATTCCCATGGTGAATGTGCCTTTGGGCTAGAGCTAAATGACGGGGTCTGGGAACGAAGGCATTACAGGACCATGTAAATAGCTTCCCTTCTGTAAAGTTAACATGCAGCAGTCATACCTGGCCAACAGGGTCTTCGTGTAACGGAGACACACCGTAGATCACGACGATGGCTTGGGGGCCTCGAGAGCAGCTGAACCACTCCTCCCCCCCAGCTCCACCCCCCGCTGATGAGCCGGAATATTTATACCTCTCTCTGTCCCATCTGCGCCCAGATTGTTCTCCTTTTCATAAATCACTGGGTAAAGGCAATTGCACACAGGCACACTCCAATGAGATTTTTCTACAGTTAGGCAGCAGGTTAAAAGAAGCAAAATCAAGGGCTCTTTATTTGTTGGTGTAAAGTGCATGCTAATGTGCAGGCCAGTATTTGTGGACTTATGTCTAGACTTAAATGACCACATCACACAAAAGAATAGGGGAGCAACGTAGATTAAATTGAATACAAAATATATTTAAAAAATCATAAGGCTTGAAGGGGACAGAATGTATGAAATCTCCCTACAGGGTTGAAGAAAATCTGAGTAGTAAATCAGGTGGGTAGTTTTTTTTTTGCCTTTCTCGATTTTAATTACATATAATGATTTTATGCTCATATTGAAGAACCATAATGTGTGAACTCTGGTGATTCTCCACTAGATGGCAGTGTAGAGTCTATGTCTAACGTGTGGTCAAAGTTTCTTATGTGTTTATTTGTCCAAAGAAGAAGACACAGAAAGACTACTACAGTTGGCTAAAGGCTACTGCCTCATGTGGGAAAATCCCAACATGCACGAAGCTCTGGCGCCGGGTAGCAGCACGGCTATAGCACACAGCAGAAAAAAGAAAGACGCATAAGTTTATTGTTCATCTCTGCCTGTGTAACTGAAAAACGCTCAACATAATTCAGTGACTGTATCACTTTTGGTACCAATAAACAAATTTTTCACAGACTGTGAAGTCAGACATGATGTGACTTTTTTAATGTAAAGACTTTGATTGACCCTTATCTCTTCATAAATGTCTCGCTGCGTACCATCTACCTGTGGTCCATCTCGTATAAAGCACCGTGATAGTGCACTGCAAATTGCTTTGTGCTCACCAATATTATCTCATTATCTATTATCTACTTTTTTACTGACTCATCTTTTAAATCAATTTTGCTATCCCAGCATTCAATAGGCAGAAGGCAGGAAACACCCTTGACAGGCTGCCAATCCATCAGAAGGCAGACACACAGACATACACCCTCGAACCTAGGGGTAATTTAGTGTCTCCAATTCACCTGACTGCATTTCTTTGGACTGTGGGAGAAAACCAAAGCCACGCAGACAACACACTTCACACAGATAGGACCCCAGATGCCCTGGGCGGGATTGAAGCCATGCCCTGTATACTGTTAAATTTAGAATTTCTATGTCTTTTATGTCTCAGTTACTGAGGAATCTTAAAACTGAGTAATTAATTGGTAAAATATGCTACATTACATAGAATACAATTTTGTACCGTTTCGTTGAGCAACAAAAATATTAATATTAATCATAATAATGTTAGTAATTGTTAATGATCAACATAATAAAGAACACAATTTTCACTATTCAAACGTAAATGGCATCAGCTTCTTAGAACTGTAATATAACTTTATCTTCTGTTTGCTTTCTAATGCAAATGTACCTGACTTAAACCTGGCTTCTTCTGTCTCCTCTGCTGAGTTTTCAAACAGTTTAAACAGTAGAGCCTTTTTTTGCTGCTCAAAGGTCCAATTCCACCTCTCTCTCTGTCTCTCTCCTGTCTGTTTATATCTTAATAAATGTTGAAGGAGATTTCATTCTCCGTTCTGGTTGTGACTACAGTAAAATCTGTTTTCGGTTTTAAGATGTGTGCCCTGAATTTAAGGACTGGTTTTAAATTAAAAAGGCTTGCCTATTAAGATATTTCAAATAAGAGGATAATAATATTTACTTACTTAATACTTAATACTAAAAAAAAGTCATTTCCATTACATTCCAAAAATTAGTGATTTACAGTCTTCTGCCTCAGTCCAAATTTTTTCAGTCTGCTACAATTAATAATGCACAAAATGTGAATTAAATATTGCTGCCTGAACAGATTTTTTACTAGTGTTAAGTCATTTTTCCCTCTATTTAATGTCTTGTATTTTAGCAGTGTAAGATACTGGTAGGAGTGGTGTCACTGTGGTTGGTGACAAAATGTTTTTTGAATAATGCAGTACAAATATAAATATCATGGGCACATTTCTAACATAAAGACTGTTATCACACTCTCGCAAGTGATTCATAAATAAATAAACAAACAAAGAAACAAAAAAACAAATAAACAAACAAACATGACTTGTAAGCCCCTCTTCCAATTCTAACCAGACTGTTGTAAGTGACTAATAAATAAATAAATGAATAAATAAATAAATAAATAGAGAAAGAATGTAATGAAAGTAAGAAAAAAAGAAAGAAAGATGACAGGGACTTTTTTCTTGCCTGTACATTTTGGACCTCTACGTTTTTGTAATAGTTGAAATATAAGGAAAGCTGAGAGTAGTATGGACCTTTTCCTTGTTCCTCTTCTGCAACGACGTATCAGAGACCACATGGCTTTGGAGGTCAGTGGGAGGGCAATTATGGCTCCAGTTCTGAGCTGGGAACGTGACTGTGCACTTTCAGTCCTCCCTCCAGAATAGAGCGATATCAGATATTGTTGTGACACTGCACGATCCACAGGGTCATCAACCACAAGCTCTCCTCATCAACATCATCATCAGCATCATCATCATCTTCTTGAAGATGAAAGGCACAAATCCCAGCCCCAAATCTAAGAGCTTAGCATCTTATTTATAAAACGGTCTCTTTCTGCCACCAACATCTGCCCTCTCTCACTCCTCCAGTGCCAAAACAGAGCTAAGAAGCAGGTCAGAACTTGGGGAGAAGACATATGCTTAAACTGCAGCTAAGCCTAGCACGTGAATGCTCAGTCTGTGTACTCTAGGCATCAAGAGTCTTAAGGGATTTAGTTTTTATAAACATGTTGTAAACCTGTTACACATTGTGTAAAAAAATAAAAACACAGACCTGTGTCTCACTACAGTCACTATTTGGCTACTTCAGGGTTTTTTCCTTATAAAGCTGCTTTAAAAACATAGAGACTTACAACTTTAGCTCTGGTTGAGATGTACAGTGGCATGTACGTTTCTAAAAATGCCTGTCACTGTGCTAAGACAATAAAAGACAAAGTAATAAGTTACAGATGGCAGATTTCTTTAACATTTAAAAGTTTCTTTGTTTATTATTATTATTTCTTTTATTCTTTATTCATTATTTACAACATTTACAGTTTCAAAGTGACCAAAAAGGAAAAGGAAAGGCTTGGTTACCCTACATGGTTTTCTCCCATACTTCCTTCTTTCTATGAATTGTGTGAGATTCGTACATTATCTTGCACGCACTATTCTATTTATATTCATCAGTCTGCAGTTGACTAGTGTCCAACAGCCAGCATCACGCTGTGAGGCTGGACAGACAGACTGTGACGCGCGCTGAGCTAAAAGCAAACCTAGGTTTATTAAACAGGCTCGTAGCACAACCCAGCAGCAACAGGGTACAAGAGGACATAACCAAGAGGGCAAGGAGTCAGAGTGAGGAAACGAGCAGAAGTCAGAACCAGGCAAAACACCCAGACCAGCTACAGTATACAAAGGGGAAAGACAAAAGAGTAAACCAGAAAGTCAAAATGGAGTCAAACCAGGGAAGCAAACGAGAATAACAACGGAGAGAAACCGCTCAGTACACACAAGGTGGCAATACTTTGCAACGGGTCGCAGTGTTCGTACTAACAGGCTAATCAGCTACAGGTGAAATCAATATTCTGGAGAATTGGACCTGAGAGACGGAACGGGATTGGGAGATGGTGGACATGTGACAGTGACGTCCTCGAGTGGTGGGTTATGGGAAACAGAGTCCAGGACATTGGGGATGAGAGGAGAGCCTGTGTCACACTCGCTTGTTAAGATGTTTAGTGATGCTGAATTTTGTGGTGAGGACACCGGAAAGGTTTTCTTTAGATGAGTTGTCCGTAACAGTCATAGTTGTGCAGGTGTTGCTACGAAGTAGAAAAGTAGACCACCACTCTCTTTAATCACCCGGAAGGTCTTTGGATAGGGGTTTTAGTTGCTCTTAAAGCAACATTACGAGCAACATTAAAGCAAATTTTCTTCAACTTGACCATCATTTTTTCCTTGAACTGCCATTTCCTAATTACGTTATGAACTGAGGGAACGGCTAGCTGAAAACACTTTGCTGTTTTCTTAAGTATTTTCTTGCTTTGTGTACATTGATTATTTTGATTTTCAGAGAGCTGGGCAGCTGCTGGGAGGAGCCCATGGCTGCTGATTGTTGGGAGTCAGTGTGCCTATAAAGTCTTAAAATCTGGCCTTTCATAATCCATATGATTATGAACTAGCCATAGCACTAGCAAGCTATAGTTAAGGTCTGAGACCACGCGGGATGAGATCTTTTACATCTTTTACATCTTTTATAACAACAACAACAATAACAACAACAACAATAATAATAATTCAAATTAAATTTAATAAAAATAAAATAAAATAATAATAATTATTATTATTATTATACAATAATTGAATATACTAATTATTTAATGCTAAAATACACAGTTATACTTACTTTACTCTTTCATTTTTCACTTCTACTTCTACTGCCATGATTCTGTAATGCCGACTGTCCACTGAATTTCTGAAGTTGCAGCTGTTCATTAAAATAATGCTTATTTTAGCTTTTGTTTATGGCCTTCCCAGCCTCTTTTCATTCTGTTCATTAGAATGGCATTTAAGTGGCATTTAACCGAGTCAGAAATGGCATTTCCATGCTGGACGACTTTCATCGCTGCTAGTGTTTAACATGTTGGTGCGTATTCTGCTTAACATGACTCTCTCATGCAAGCTTTCACAGGCACAATCACTGGTTTTGGAACGCTGCCTTAAAATGAAGCCCTCTTCATCGCAGTGGTCTCTCAGCAAGCAAGCTCTATTCCCTCCTGCTCTGCCTGTCACTCAAACGGAGGCAGAAGGGGAGATGATTGCAATAATTAGTGTGTAGCACTCACTGTTCCATGGCTTGTTGTGAAAGATGATGTTGTGGGGGGAAAACAGCTATAATCGAGTCAGCCGCTGCTTTGGGCGTTGGGGTCTCCACACTGGCTCAGCATTGCTCCAGAAGGACCAGATGATCTGGAGCTGAGAGTGGTGGACAGGCTTTATTGTTTACATGCAATAAACATACATCTCTATCAAGCATTTCTACACAAACAGAGACCACGCACACTGCTGTATTGGTAAAGTTTGGTTGCAGTTGATATGGGAGAAAACTTTAGAAAAATGTTCACACTATTTTGCAAAACCTAATGCCTAATTATAACATAAGTACTGCACTGCAAAACATGATATCTTGGCAACCAACATGATATTAAATCTAGTTAATATATCTTAAATATTTAATTTGTCATTGTTTTAGGCTAATTTTGCTTTTATTGAACTTGTTTCTTGATGTTTACTACTTTAAAGAATTAATTTGGTTTCAGTGATTTTAGCCAAATTATCTCCAACATTTTCTTATTTTAAATACATTTCTTAAAATAAACTAAATTATTTGCCAATATGTTTTAAAAAGTGGCTTACTAAAATCACATAAAACAAGTAAAAAAAATATTTTAAGTATAGAACATTTTGTTTAAAGCACTCCTCTCTCAAAATAAGAATTTCAAGACAGGTCAGCCGGATATATGATATTTTCATTTTGTAAGATATATTTTTTTGCAATGTGGTATACAGTGGCGTACAGTAACTAAGTAAATGTAATAAAGTAGTTTTTACTGAAGTATTTATTTATCACAGTTCAGACCTTCCTTTTAAAACAGTGCTTTTAAAACAGTTGTGTTAAGTGCCATCTAATACTGTTTATACAGAAATCTCGAGTGTCAAGCAAAACATACAAGTCATGAATTCCAATCTGGCTGTTTAAACCAAGTCACATTGTCAGACTCTGTGTGTTTGCTGTTCATTGTCATTGTCACATATAAGATACATATTAGATTTTACAACCTGATGTGAAAGTGTCCCATTTCAGAATTACAGTTGTCAGATTCTATGTGTGTTTGCTGTTCAGACTGTCATACAAACAACACATCTGTGCCACATATAAAACAAATCTACGTGCTGGGTAACTCTTGTACCTCTTGGCAAGCAAATGCCATCACCCATTTTTAGTTAAGTTGAAGTTTGATGAAGTTTCATGGTGACAATGCAGTGTTTCTTCTGGACCTGTAAGTAAACAATTGCTGACACTGAGGGAGGACCTGGGCTTTTCCTTGTGTCCTTGTATTACTGTGGAAATTAGATGTGAGATCATCCTCTTGAACAAGGAACAGGGAGGTCAAAAGAAAATACGTTTCTGATTTCCCAAAAGTGGAATTCAGAATATAATTAAGTAATACAAAGAAAATGTAAATCCTTACAGCCACAAAAGACCTGGTAGACCACCAAAACTGTCAAACAGTACTTAAATCTTTCATCTTTTTTATCAAGCTTCACTTTGGCATCGGACCTGAAAACATGTAAAGGTGTTTTAGTTTCTGAAGATAACTCGTTGTGGGTCTGGAAGGATGTGTACGTGTCAAGAAGCCCATACTGAGAAAAAGGAAATAGAAAAAAAGAAAAACATTTAGAAATAATACCAAGAAGCTGCTGGTGTTCTCAGAACAGTGAACTGACCAACCAAGATTCCAGACCTCAATATCATCGAATGTGTTTGGCAACACTTGGAACACTCGGACCTAAAACTGATTATTAAATAAGTGAGGGGTACACTAACTTTCAGGGAATCAGTGAGACACGATGTAAAACAGTGGCTTAACAATGACTTTTCCTTCTCTGTACTGAGTTTCTCATGACAGAGGACTGGAATTGTGCAGAGAGGGATTTAACAGTTTTGGGGTTTAAAGCCGTATCTGTCAATTCAGTCTGCTGCAGGTCTATAGAGATGTACCCAACTGAACAATCTCTATTTCTGCACTTCTGTTTAATTGCTCCATGATAAACATCCTACATGATTCATGCACCAAATTAAAAAAAGAAAGAAAAAAAGACCCTTGTTGCCTGCAGAAGATGGAGGCGACTCATGAGATCTAACCCACTTTTCACAGATAGGAGAGCTGCTGGTGTTAACTGGATCAGGAGCATTAAGAATAAATATCTGAATAGATGATTCCAGTGATGCCAAGTATCAGTTGTGACTTGTGGAGGCAGGCTCTTTTCTCAGTGGAGGTAGAAAGCGGAGGTTTACGGCAAGCACTTGCCCATTTTGTACCCCAGCGTATGCTATGGTTGGATCTCAGAGAGGCCTTTCTTACATCATGCTATTGACTCAATAGAACATAGTGAGAGGCTTGTAGAGCTGGGCTTTTAAGTTAAACTAACAACCAGCTAAAGGCTTTGTGTGGTATATGACACATGACTTTCGAAATGGTGCAGATCTAGTTCAGATGAGCAGTGTATGTTTCTTCTGACTGTCCCAGAAATAGAAGCTCTCGCTGTGAGAATGGCTGTGGGTTTCTAGATGTACAAGTTTGAGAGCCTCTGTGGCCATGTCTAATGGTTTATGGTTCAGTGAATCATGGAATATGTCCATGGAATATGCTGATACAGTTCTGCGCAGAGGGTTGCATACCCTGTCTGAATATATTTACCATTGTTGGAAAATAGAAGGTGTTAATTAAAATCATGTATTTCTTTTGTGTAGTATGTAGTATGTGTAGTATGTAGTATGTAGTTGAATTGCTCAGATGAGTAAGTGTGCTCAGTGTGTAAGTATTTGTGAATAGAATAAGTAAATTTACACAGTCAAATGTTTACACACCCATGGCTGCTTAAGCATCATTGACTGTTTGCAGACTTTTGTGATAGTTGTGGGTGAATACTTGTGTGTTCTCAGGTAGTAAAGCTGCCCACTCTGCTTGGCAAAAAGCCTTCAGGTCTTAAAAATTCATCGTTTGCTTTGTCTGAGCTTTCCTCAAAATGGCTAAGTGATGTCAGGGTCTGTGTACTCAAAGGGCCCCTCCAGAACCTTTGGATATTCAACGCCAGCCACTGGAGGGTGGGCTTGGCTTCGTGTTTGGGATTGTTGTGGCACATGTGCAGGTGATAGGCTGTTGCATGTAACATTTTCATTGATTTAAGATTTAAGAAAAGTAAATCTACTGCATTCATCAAAAATTCTGTGCAGCAGGACCTCACACACCCCCGAAACAGCAGAAATCCGCCTCCATGTTGGACTTGCTGACTTCTTATCCACAAATATAACTTTTCTAGTCGTGACAATAAAGATCTATTCATATCTCATCATTCCAAATTATTGGTAAGACTGTACTGTAGAGTACTGTTCATAAGAGTACATGGCACCTACATAAGTTTCTCATGACAACTGACATAAGCCCACAGAAGTGTTTAGAAATCCAATAGGCATAATCTGTTATAAAAGCTGCTTTGGTAAATTGGTAAATGTAGTCAGATGATGTTTATTGCAATAAGCTTTTATAAACGTTCATGTAGGGTTATTTCAGTTGTCATGAAAAGCTTGTGGAGGTGTCATGTAGCTTTATAAACAGTACTATACAATTAAGTATTGGCAAATTATTTAAATGAAAATGTCTTGAGGGCTCTGTTGATGATGTATGTTATGACAGGTTGTTCATTGTTCAGAAGATGTGTCTGAAGTAATTAGATCCATTAGTCTGCATAATGCATAATGAAGTGGAAAAGAACAAAACACATTGAAATACTGAAGCCTTCTGAAACTGGGTTGCATCTTCATGAACCTCAGGAGGTGTGGTGGCCATGCACAGAGGCTTCTAGTGTGTCATTCTAATAAAAAGCACTTCTAGCAGCAGACTCATAGCCTCCCTTGTTTCCTGTGCAGACACCAGAATGTCTAGAGAAAACAGAGCTCCTAACAAACGTAGCTGACTTTAGTAAGTGGCCAAAACGGTTACCTCCTTATAAACAACTATTACAGCTTTTATCATAAGCCGTCAGTGAAAGGAAAAAAATCAAGTTCAACGTCTGTTTATTTTCTGAAACAAGAACCTGGAAATTAGTTTCTGTCCATCCTCTCCCTATGAGAAATAACTTAATGGGTCTGAAAGACTGTGTAGCTGTCAAGAAGCTACTGATGTTCTTGGAACAATGGACCCCAGTTCCCAGCATTTTTAAATGAGTTTGGAATTACATAAATTTGAATGAGAAGTAAAAATTGGATACATGAGACTAAATTTTAGAGGTGTGGAAAAATATATCAGATACAATTTTCCCCAGCTGTTACCTTAAATGTTCGGCTTACTTGTTTTATTTAAGTTTGATGCTAATTAGAGCATACAGTGTTAATAGGTGTTGTATATGCAATTGTTATATTGGCTGGAGTGCACCTGAACGGAGTTCCAGTACCTTAGGTTTGTGTAAACGATAAGAAGAAATCTATTCTAATTTGACTGGCTTGTAAGTTGTTATGAGATTTGTTAAATTTTAGCCCTATTTGTGTTTCAACTTGCCAAATAAATTGTTCATTAAGTTTAAATCTTTAAATAACAGTTAATATGACTGTTGTTATTTTTTAATGCTGTCTAATGCGAACTCAAAGCACTGCGTAAATATTTAGTTGTTTAGACCTACTCAGATAAAACCAGCACTACTCCAAATCCAAACATGGATTGGATTGCTAAATCCAAACAAACTGGCATGTCTAAATGCACATTTTTTAGAATAGTGATTCCAGATTTTATGCTTTCTCTTCAGTTCCTTTTGTTCCTGATTGTTTTGTTCTAGTCACAAACGTAACTAAGTTGTATTAGACCTTGATGAGTGTATTAGGCCACTGCATGTGATCGAGCTGCATCCTGCTGGCTTATATAACGGGTCATATCAGGACACGTTGCTGGCGGCCATCACATTTCATCTTTTGTCATTCACATCCACTTTGTGAGGCCTGGAAATATGTAACAGGTTGCTGAACAGGAAGCCAACCACAGGTTTTCAAACAAGCGTCAACAAAATAAACATCTGCCCTGGAAGCTAATATCCATGTATTTGATGTATTCCTCACTCTGTATTTATAATGTTGTTGTAGTAGTTGCCACTGTTAACCACTGGCTATTTCTGATGTCTCTTATTAATCTTTCACTGCTTCTTACATTGATTATCTTGCCAGTTGCTGACATACAATAGCCCACATACTGTAGATTCCAGTAGAGTCCAAACCTAAAATAGAAGCCATGGATATTAGAACATGCCTTAGTATCACAAATGAATTATTAACTAGTCCTCTCTCCATCCTGCCCTCTTTCTCTCTCCCTCTCTCTCTGTCTTTCTCTATCTCACAGATTTACTGCTATTCCTAATGAGTCATGTGTCAGATTACAAGAAGTCCAAAAATCTCAAAAAGGGTCGCTGAAGAGGGTCATTTGAAAGGCTGTGATTAAAACTTAATTCATCCAACTAAAAGCCGTTTTACAACCACACGAGTCCCTGCATCCAGGGTTTCCTCCTCGTGTTGGATGTATATTGGCTTAAATTAGTGCAAATATACATGCATTCAGTCCTAATCCATGTTAAATAGGTTTTAACTGGCCTACTCCTCCTGTCTATCCTAATTTGGGAAAGACACGAAATGTCAAAGCATGTGTCGTGAGATCGATGGACACGTAGGCATACAGAGAGCGCTGCAATGTATGCAGAAGCCGTCAATCTTGAACCACTCTGTAGCTTCCAATTAGCCGAGGCACATACTGCTCCAGCAATGTTTGGCATCTCCTCATTTTAAAGCATGCCAGTGAAATCTCTGAGGCTGTGTCCAGAGAACAGCGCATAATCAAAGCCCATTCTGACCTGAGCCGTCTCCCATGGCAACCAAGCAGAAGCGCAGAACCTTAAACAAAGGTTCTCAGAAATCAAACTGTCAAACACACCACCGTGCACACTCACGACTGGCTGTGACGTCCGCGATAATATTATACTATGTGATCAGGCTAATCAAGAGGAGATCCTGCTGTTGATGAAGCAGAAGATCATTTTCCCTGTAATCAACTCTTTATGGCTCAAGTCCATTTTGGTGATGAAATTACCCTGCCAATTACCTGGCTTATTACATTCGACGTTTGTGCAGTTCTTTGTCTGCACTAAATGGATTTTTGTTTGCAGGGGCTTTCCTGCATCCACTATTCGTATAAAGTTTTTTAGATACATTAGGCGACTGCATATATCTGAGAGGCAGCATTCAAGATACAGAGTTGAAGTTCTCGGGTGATATCAGAGGCATGCTTTAACAGTATTGTAAGTTTACAGTTTCTCTGCTATGTAATTTACACTAGCTTGCTGTTTTCTTCAATACAAGTAATTCATGGCACTTTAGATGAATGGAAGTTAATGTCCCCTCCTAACATTCCACAGTAAGTTCATGTAAAAATAAGCTATCATGTGACACCATTTCCAAAGAAGTTGTGATGATGTGAAAATTGTAAAGCAGAATGCAATGATGTGCAAATCTGTTTATATCATGTATTTAGCTGAGAATAATATTAAGACAACATATCAAATGTTGGAATTGATATATTATTTTAAAATGTATTTTTAAATTCTCATTTGATATGAAACATGTAATACACACATGTTGTATATCTAAATGCTCTCAGCTCTCTCTATAATGCCAAACAGCTCCAGCAACTTTAGCAGTTTAAAAACTCGTTGCTCACTATTTCCTCAGTCCTTAGTTTATAGTGATTTCCTGACTGTCCATTGTTTAGTTTCAAACAAAATGTAGGCGGATACACAAATCCACAAATTGCACATGGTGACAGGCAGATGATGTGTATTTCAACTCCTCTTCATGGACTCATAACTCCGGATGGAACTCAAAGGGCAAACTCTATGGACTCAGGGACTGTTTTAAGCATATACTGTGTCTGTGCTGTATTATCTGAAGAAACATTGAGAATCATGGATATTTAGAATTTTGCTGCCCTTTATGGATGCAATCTTATTTGAGATGGACTGCGGCAAAGCGGAAGAGGCCATTGGTTTAAATATGACATTCTTTTTGGAATTAATGGATGCTGCATCCTCTGAGCTAAAGAGAAGAGGGACCATCTGCCTTATTATCTGTGAACAGTTCAAAAGCCAGCATGTGTACTGGTGGGCATTAGTGCACATAACTTGGGTGACTTTCACATCTGTGAACTTACCATTAAGGCTGAACAAGATATAAGGGTTTTGGAGAAACATATGCTGCATCCAGATGTCTTTTTTGGTGGAGGCCTTGACTATGTCTACAAGACAATAACAAGCCACATGCTGCATGTATTACAACGACATGGCTCCAGAGTAAAAGAGTTCACATGCTAAACAGGCCTGCCTGCAGTCCACACAGGTCACCCAATGAAAACATTTGGCATATTATGAAAGGGATAAAAAAGGAGACCCTATGTATATATATATATATATATATATATATATGTATATGTATATGTATATATGTTTTGTGATATAGTGTCTTTGCGCTATGTTCAGTTAAATATTAGGTTTAAATGGTTCATGCATTGTTTCATTCTGTGTTTACTTTTATTGTAATTCCCCCCTGAAAATGTCTACAGAAGTAAAACAGGAAAATTAAGAACATGCCTTAAGAATTAAAAATGAATGTGTGTGGAAAATCTACATGGAATAGACATTATAGAAATGTGACACAATAACCATGAATTATACACGTATGTGACTTTCCAGGTAATAGATGCTGATACAAGTTCACTGGTTGAACCATTTTGATTTATGCCATTAAGCAATCTTCACCTGTAGTTTTTCCATTTGGCAACTAAGCCGACCTTCACAGTGTGGTGATTACACATGTAGTGTACTATGTCTAGTGTCCCTATATTTAACAGTTACAATAACGTTACAGCAGTATAATTTGATATTGAATATTTTACACTTTTATGTTATTCAAACAAGATTTTTTTTCAGATTCTAACAATTTGCTAGAAAATATTTTTATTAGAACTTTATGTTGATGTTGTGCCTGCAGTCTTATTTCATGGAAAGAAAAGCCCTTGTATACATTGTTGGCATGTTTTTGTTAAAGTTAGAGATTAGTGTAGACTCTACAAACTGAGTGTAGAATGTAAACAAAATCATGTATGTATGTAATGACATATGCATTGTAAATCTATGTAACTGCATTCATTACATTTGCATAGCGTAGCAAAAAATAATTGATAGTTTTATTATTAAAATGATAAACAAGACTAAGGGCTCAGAAAGCAAGCTAGATGTGCGTATTGTATGCCTGTACTGGCATTTGAAAGCTTCTGTTTTAGCATGATCTAAAATTAGTCTACCAGTTGAAACCAATCTTTAGTAGGACTTTAATTAGTTTGCATAACTCCCATCAATCATGTTACTTAACATTACAGGACACATCCTTCCTTTTAGAAGCATAGCAGCAAAGCTAGCCTGCCTGTGTTATGCAACATATTACATATGTTGTGTTAAAGGTGGGGGAGGAATGGTAAGAGAAGAGATGTTTGGCTCGGCGCGTGAGTTGATAACTAAACAATGTGCCTGGATGCACGTGAGCAACTCTCATACATGTACACATATGCATACATTTGCCATTATAGTTGAAAGCTCTGTAAAAGAGAATTCTGGGTAATCGTAGTGTGCATAATTGACTGAAGGCACGTGGTTTGGCTCTCTGAGGCACAGCTTCGCCTGCCTACGCACAGAGTGTTTCCCCACAATGAAGTGTGGAAGAGTCAGGGAGAGAGAGAGAGAGAGAGAAAGATGGATGAGTGCCAGTGGTAGCTCTTTAATGCTGTACCTGGGGAAAACCCATGCGCTTTACGTTCATGCACTTGTGTGTAAGAGTGTGCATGTGTGTTTGCTTTGATAAGTGAAGCATATAGGGGGGCGTGTTGCATGTGCATGTTTCAGTCTGCATGTGCCCCTATGCTCGCTCTCGCTCTCTCTCTGCCTGCCTCGCTTTATCAGCTCATGCAGAGCCCATGGGTAGGGGGGATTCCAATCATCCTAGAGCACACACACTAGCTCGGGCACTTACACGTCTCTCAAGGATCCTCCCCGACCCAGATTCACTGCAGTTTCATTGGCTAATTTGTGTTGAACTCTATTGGTTATTGGTTTCCCCCTGTTCTGTTCTAGAACATTTTACTCGTCACAGATAAAAAGGAGGGTGGATAGAAGAAGGAAGGGAGAAGGATTCAAAAGGCTGGAGCCCCCCGCAATCCCTTCACCGTGACCTTTACAATTCATCTGTGTGGCTGTCAAACGCACAGAAGAGTTGCCCATTCTTCTTCCTGACATATGAAACTGGAAGGAATTGACCATCAGTATTTGTATTCAGCCCAGGACTTAGTAGAGAAGACATCAGATATGCCCATTATTCAAACAGTAGCAGCAAAACAGGCTGCCTTTTCTGTACTCTGGGGCATGTCCAAGCTGAGCTTACAAACACAATCCCCCATTGATCGCAATAGCTTTCATATCAACAACACATTTGCAGCCAAAAGCTTAAACAGAACTAAAACAACAAACAGCTTGTTTTTAGGAGCCATTCATTACCCGTTTATAGGAGACGTCGCCGTGCGACACAGCTGATATTGCTCCACTGTCATTTTTAAATGAGAAATGCAATGAAGGTTTCATCTGCTGAGGGATCTAGGGATCAGGCTCCTTAGAAAGAATCAGCGGAAGGCTTCTGTTTGTAGGAAAAAAAAGAGCAAATTAATCTTTATTGGAGGCAGCGAACGACAGGGAAAGCCATCTCACTATTTGTTTATTACACTGACAGCTGCAAAATGGTGTTTTTGCTCTTCTCCATTATGGTGATTCATTGACATGCTCGTTTCCAAGCTTACAGATGCTCTCCCTTACTCACTCTCACTTTCTCACTCTCTGTCTCTCTCTAGATATTGTGACAGATGCTACCTTCATGTCAAGCACTGGACAAACCCACACAGTTTACAAAGCACAGGCTCAATATCAGAGAGACTGCTGCTACTTTGATGAAAAGAAGGGAACTCTTTGATAAATTACCTGTGTGCTCTTTATGCAGTTGTTTCTAATACTCTCTAAGAGATAAAGTGGGTGGCATTATGTGGCAAAAGCATCATCAGGCTGTTTGATGCTATTACAGAAGAATTTCCATTATTGTTCCTACCAGGTTATGTACTGTTTTAGAAGACTGCTTTAGTGTTCTGACTTCACAAAAATCATTTAGAGAGATGGCTGAGAGCACCAAATATTATATATGTGTTTTTTTCTTTCACTAATAGCCCAATTGCAGTCGATCAGCCAAGACACATTTGGTGTCCAAAGTGTGTAATCTTAGTTTTGCAATTGAGCTAATGTATCTAATGAGTAATGTCTCTGTATCCCCACATTGCACACTTTAAAACAGTGTTGTTGTTTTTTTGTTCTTTTAGTTTTCAGATGATGCCATGGAAGAACCTCTTTGGTTCCCTAAAGGGTTTTTAACTGGTGTTTTTTTAGAGAACTACTTTGGTGGTTATTGTGTTAAAGTGACAGTAGCAGCACAGTTATGAAGCATATAACCAACTCAGTGAGAGCTTGTCTGGATAAAGTGCAACCTCTGCACGGCGGGGTCGATTGTGTTTTATCTAAGCCTTCTATGAAACAACAAAAGACGGCCATAGTCCCTCATATAAATTCTGGTTCCCTCATACCAAAATGGTTTATTTTTGGAAGCTTTTGTTCAGTTTGTAAACAAATGTGGTTGGTGTAGCAACACCACTACCTATAGGAGCTGCCACCACATGTGGAAGACTGGGGTTCGATTTCTGGTCTGGGTCACTGTGCTATGCTACACCAATAAGAGTCCTTGGGCGAGACGCCTCACACTACACTGGCCTACTTGTAATTGATTAACCTTGTAAGTCGCTCTGAATAAGAGTGTCAGCTAAATGCCATTAATGAGTGATCTACAAAAGCCATTTTCACTGCTCATATGTATTATGATGTGTATAAGCTCACAGGACAAAAAATGTGTCACTTTGTATGTTTCAGGGTGTAGTAACTTCAGGCTCTTGCAGATGGTGTTGCTCAAGAATGACAGAGCTATAAATTCCTGGTGGGGGGGTTGATTGACGGGATTTAGCACAGTGCAGTAAGTGTCTCATTTCATGTGTGAAGATAGGGTCCAAAGCAGATGCGGTAGCTAAATTTGCAGGTGAATGGAAAAAAATATATATCTATGTTTTATCTTTAAAGGAGCAATGTGTAAGATTTAGGGGGACTCTATTAGCAGAAATGGAAAACAATATACAAAACTATGCACTGTAAGAGGTATCTCATTGGTCCAACCTAAAAGAAATACTCTAATTTGAAAATAAGCAAATTAATTAAATTTAGTCATCCCAAAAAAAATACTTTGAATTCATGATTCTTTCAATGTGCTCATTTAATTGCTTATAACAAAAACTTTTTACACTGTACAATTTTATATACACATATGTTTATATATCTATCTATCTATCTATCTATCTATCTATCTATCTATATATATATATATATATATATATATATATACATATATATATGTATATATATATATATATATATACTGTATATATACTTTATCTTTAAAATCCCAATTTAGCTAAAATCTGGCACAGTGTGACGACTACACCTCCAGGGCATTATTTGGTATTAATTAGGTGCAGAAGCCATGCTGTTTTGTAGGAAGCTTTCTAGCTCCACTGTCATCAATGGAGAGGAACATAATTTGCTTTCAGGTCTCTAACCTGCACTTTCCCCTCTACAGCACCTCTTGCAAGGGGAGTCAGGTACATAACTCTGACCCAATACCCAGGGGGTGGCCCTGTGCAGCTCAGCCAATCTGTTATACTGACAGAGAGACTAATCCATAGGGCTGGGACCTCCATTCATATCTCCACCATGACCTTCACATTTCATCGGTGTAGCTGTCAGGCACCAGACCAGTGTTTGAAATGCAGTGAGACCCCCCACAGTCTCTCCAGAGCATATGACTAACCTGCTCCATAGAATGCTCAACTAGGGAACTGTTGGTGCCTGTGAGAGGCTTTCTGTCTTCCTTGGCAGGTCAGGTGAAGGTTGATGAAATTATAGATGATATCAACCAAGTTCTGATGTCCCTCAGCGGCTGATGACGTACAGATTCACCTGAAGGACGTGATGGTCCAGCAAGAACTAGATCTGACATTCTTGAGGTTTCTGTGGTTGTTCTGTTTGTTGAGTTACCGTGCTGTAATGAGGATGTACAACTCGTGTGTACGAGTGTGTATGTGGTTACGCGTGTGTGAGAGACATTTTCTCCTCCGTGGTGTTGGTTGATGAAGTGTCAGCTTCTATTCTCATGACCATGGGGATGCATATCGTGTTTGTTTTGGTGGTTACCCTGGCAGCAGCTGTTCGCCTCTGAGTGGTGGTGTACCCTCATTAGTGGAGGTGATTATCAGAGACAAATCCACCATGCCACACACCCATTCTGCTGGGAACCTCTGGTAACTCCTTAAAGTGCAAAGGATTCACTCTCACAATTGCGTAACATACAAACAAATTTCTTAGTAGTTACAGAAAATTCAAACTTTAATTAATTAATTAATTAATCTGAAAAACTATAATTAAGATTATTTGAAAAATAACTGCTGCAACTTAAAGAGTTAATGCCTAGGAAAGGAGGTTATCCAATGAGATGTGCCAGATGTTTTTTTTTTTTGTTTTTTTTACATTTAATGCAATAGGTGACAGGCATTTTCAAATTATGCCATAAAATGAAAAGTGGACAAACATAGAAATACCAGGTTCCCACAACAATGTTTAAAATTTTATTACACTATATAAAGATCTGAAACTAGAGAACTCACATCCTTTACTGAGAAAATGCTTCTGCTTATTTTAATGCACAATTATTTTCTGAATTTAATGTAACGTAACACAAAATGTGTCCTGTACAAAAGTTATGAAGATCCTTCTAAAAAGTTTAAATCACCTTCATCCTGAAGTAATTATTCATTTTTATCAACTCCATAGAAACCACTTTATAAGGGTGTAGTAGCAGGGCTAGTATTCATTAGAAAATCTTGAGATCCCTTAATTTACCAGCCACTGTTCAGATTTCTCCTCATGCTCTTCGTTCACTGGCTGCAGCGTTTGTAGCTAATGTGTATGAGTCACCAGCACGTAACCTTGGCCAATGTGAGCATGTAATGATCCTCTCCGCCAACAGGCTACTGATCAATGACCCCAAACCCACAACTCCATTGATTTCACCCTGTGTTAGCTCAAACTGCAAACAACAAAGCATGCTCGAATTCAACAGGCCAACACATACATCGCTCTCCACATAGGAGATATGAAAGTGATAGCTATTGAGCTGAAAGACGCACTTCTTTGGAGATGAATGTTGGATTCTTACTGTTACCTCTCTATCTATCTATCTATCTATCTATCTATCTATCTATCTATCTATCTATCTATCTATCTATCTATCTATCTATCTATCTATCTATCTATAGCTAGCTATCTGTCTGTCTATCTAACCTACCAAAAATTCTCCATCAATCGTATGTTATTATTATTATTATTATTATTATTATTATTATTCAACTTTCTGGGTTGTTTTATTGCTGTACACAGCAGAAGACTGTATTAACCTGAAGTTGTTTATTAGTTTATTAGTCTGTTTTCTTCCAATATAAGACTAATACTACAAATAAAGAAAAAGTCTCTCCAATCTGGCAGTGTGACAGTTCTTTGACTGTGTGTCTGACCAGTAACGAGTAAAAGCCCTGCTTACATTAAAACCTTATTAAATATGCATCACTATGCAATATTGAGCGGTAGGATGGGGGGCACGGTTAGAAATGCTCATTAATATTCAATCACTCTGCACTCTGTCTGTGGTGGGAGATAAATCACTTGTAGGGCTTTCTGGTGATTACTGCTACCTAAATAACCTGTTTAATGTGTTGTTCTGCCCTGTGCTTTCTCTGTAACTCACACTGATAGTGTGCAGGGCTGGACATTGAACATCATCAGGCATTTGTAAGCTGAACACCTTTAAGAGATCATGACAAACTGACTGCCATCCTTAAGCGCAATTTAGGTATAGATTTGCTGTCAATATAACTGAGTGATACATTCTAAGTTGTTAACTCTCTTAACAGTGCCGTTCATCAATGACTACATGATTAGCTTCTTCAGTGCCAAGGAAATTACAGCACCAGTCTAACTGTTCAGCTCTTAAAAAGGAATCCCACCAACTGCTGAAAAAGGTCTGCATAATTCAGCTGGTGAGATGTAAACAAAGTCATTAAGGATGGTTTGATGTGAGATGGATCGTTGTTGAGAATCTTACTCTGATTTACTTTACATTGGTGGTGATAAGAGCCAGGGGTCACAGGGGTCACACATTAGCACTATTCAAAATGACTGGTGAATTTACATGAGCTTTTATATGTAATGATGATGATAGGGGCTGCTGGACGTGTACCCTGCATGTAGCTCTCTGCCATGAATGGATTTGGAACTGTGTGTCTTAGATGTAAACCTTATCTCAGAACTATTGTAGAACAATGTCAATATCTCAGACATCAGGCTAAATATTCATAGCCATTTCATGCACTTATTATGAGGGAGCTATTAGAGGTGTTAAACTCTTCACATGGGAACAATTTGGACTTGTTAAGTCTCTCTAGAACCACTCTCTTTAGAACCACTTAATTATTCCACAGGGAACAATTCAGACTTGTTAGGTCTCTGTAGAACCACACTGAATTGCTCTGTTTACATTTTAACCAATTCAGTACATTAAAAATTAAAAATTAAAAATTTGGAGAACCAGGGAAGTCTTTATAGTGCAGAAGGTCTGAAAATCACACATGGAGAGGATAACATCTGGAGCTGAAAGAAGGCAGTAACAGGTGTAGAGTGTAGACTCATTTTCCCAATATACATACATGCAAAAGCATGCTTGCTTACACAGAGCTCCTCTCAGCACAGCAATTGAAAGACATTCACAGTCATTTAACGCATAGAATAGAGAATATTATAACCGAGACTAGCATCACTTTGATTGCACCTGTTATTATATTATGGCTCTGCTCAGCTGCTTCACCCCTTAATTTCCCAGGCTTATTACATCCTAAGGCTTATTATTCAATAAGTAGAAAGAAAGCAATGCAAACTGAGTGGTTCATTTGTTACAGCAGTGAGAAATGGAAGCCTGTATCCATCTGTGGTAATGAGTATTTAAAAGTCAGAGTGAGAAAGAGAAAGAAGAATCTGGAATGTTTTTCCGCCATTACTCCCATAAGAAACCCCAAGCCACCCATTCACTCAAGCCTGCCAGTTCTCTGTTGTATAGAATGCATTTGGATGCTGTTGTTTGTTGGACAAAGCTACACTTTTGATGTTTATATATACTCACATGCAGATCTTAGGGCAGTACTCTATACGCAGCTGTTTGAATGCCTCAGGTCAAATTACATGTTTTGTTGGTTGTTGTTTTTGTAATAAGTGTAATAAGTAAACACATTCTCTACAGTAAATCACACTTAATTATGGCCTTTATTCTGCACCTTTTAATGCACACTTTCACACAATTCATATGTGCCATTTCTTTTGTACTTTTATGGTTTTACAATGTATTTGAATCAGCAAATAAATAATTATTTTTATATAATTAAAACATGTACATCTACAAATAGCCATAGGCTCCCAAACATAAATGTATGTGTGTGTACTTTACAGGCAAATGAAAAAGTGTCATTTATGATGGAATTTGCGCAGAATGTTAAGCATTTAAGGTTAAGCAGTATGGCATAAACTAAAAAAATAAAGACGCAATGGTTTTGTTCTGACAGCACAGAAATGGAAGCTTTTGTTTATGTAACAAGTTTTTATTGAAGTTATTCTGAGCAGTGCTACTGGCCTGTTGGTCATGAAATCTTCAAGATGTTGTATAGGGCAGCTGACATCCTGTATTCTGTTAAAGGTTTTGTTAAGACAGCGACATATATACATTGCTTTACCTATATTTATGTGCATATAGTGGGCCAATGCATAGCACTTACATTTTTTTGTTTGGAGCGCTCTTTGTATTCTCAGTGCATCCTCAATGATCAGACTCTTCAGTCCATTTCTCATGTAAAATCCTCTGCAAATGTCCTTCTGAATCCAACTGGAATTTATATGGACTTTCATTCAAGGAAATCCTTAAGAGAAATGGACAAGAAACTAAAGAATGAATTAGAAATAATAAAAGAAAGAAAGATTTTTTTATAAGAAAGTTATATCAAGATTATCTATGACTAATGCTACATACTGTATGAATGCTATGCTAATAGTGTACTATATTAATACACTAATAAATAATAAAACACAAACATTTCCACTCATACAGTATATCTGTTCTTGGTCAGATGTTTTAAATTGTGACCTGTTAGCTGGGGAAATTTGTTTAAGCTCATGAAAATGTGAAATGCCAAAAACCATCAAAACATAAACAGAAATAAAAGCAACTTAGTAAGAGCCTTGAAGAAAAGACTTAAATTTATCTCCTGCTGTTGGAGTATAGAGAGACAGAGAGAAAGACAGGGGGACGGGGTATGTATATTGGAGGAACAGACGTGGGAGAACTGCGCTACTTTAACGGCCCTGAAATTTCAATAGATGATGGGGAAAAAATGTCATTCTAACAGTCTGGCTGTTGACTGGATGGTTATATGACAGAGTGCAGCCGAGACATTCAGTATTCACCAGATGAATATCCTCAGAACTGAAGAACGGTGACCTATTGTATGGAGTATGCTGTCCTTGGCAAACTAAAGTTTTTGCCCATGATTGTGCAACATGCTCGAATGTAGCCATTCTTTCATGTTTCAGCAGCTTATGAAATAATTTACTAAAAAAAAAAACACTGGACCTTTAAATTGGAGGTGACTGAAAAGAAGTTTAACTCCTAAAACTATTTTCCACCATAGATACGTGCTGACAACATTGTTCATCTTAGTTCTCAAACGTACTTCAATACAGATTGAATACAGAGTACTAATTGGATATTTGCATATGTAATTCTAAGAAACTGGTATATAACTAATAGAGAGTTTGGAGCTTCTTCAAACTTCTTTAAAAGGGTTGTTCATATCTATACATCCCCAAAAGAATGAAGAAATAGCTGCACCCAGAAGGAATCAGCCAACAGGAATGAAACTTAGTGGGTAGGTTTGACATCATGAGACCTAAGAATGATTTAAGTTTCACACTTAGCAGCACATGTGACATAAGCCAGGACTGGCCTTTCACTGTACCTGACTGACCCAACAGCCAGAATTGCAGACATTCAGCAAGCAGTGATGCCCTCCATGAGTCATCCTGTTAGTGCCAGCCCCACTGGAAGACAACTGCATGACGCAAGCCTACATGCACGCAGGCCATTATGACAACAGCCTTTAACACCACTTCATCATCGCCAAAGACTGCAGTGGTGTTGTGTCAGACTGGCAGTGAGCCACCTTCAGTGGTGAGTCCTGCTTTTGTCTTGGTGGAGAGGACCAACGAACGAGGACCAACGAACCTGTGTGTAGAGGCTGTGTGTCATGGTCAGCACCAAGATTAACAGTTTGTTGTTACATGTCACATGTCCAGAAGGCCTGGTGTCACTCCATCTCCACCCCTACTGCAAAAACTACTGAGACATTATTTCTGTATGTGTAGCTCAATAGATATTGGCCATATCAGTCTAAATGCATCATCATTTATTGTTCCTGGTGATCTTTATCCCTTCCCAATAGCAACTATTAGCTTCAACTATTACTTTGATGATTAGTCTAAAAGGGTGAATGAGGCATTTCATTGTTATTTGTCATGTTGTGTAATATTCAGCTTGGCAGAATTCAAGCTTTTTTTTTTTTTTTTAAATCTATTTTGTGTTTTTATCCATCTGTGATTTCTCACTATAATACATCCATGCTATTGGAAATCCACACTGATGTACCTCTGATGTGAAGGCTAATAAACACATATGTGAATCACCAAGCAGTAACAATGCCAATCTGGCTTCCTTCTGTATTAATCAGATATTATACTGTATGTCTGATAGCAATAGATAAATACAAAAATATAATCAAACTGCCTGCCTGCATGTATCAGTCTCAGACTGTAGTTTTTCAAATGTCCCACCTACCTTCAAGATACATCTTCAGAGGAGGAGAGTCCTAGTTTTAAAAACCAGAGAATCTCACTCTCCATTGAGATATTGTGACACTGCTGTAAGAGGTGAGCAGGCATGTTTACAATGAAGGTAAAGACCATCACTTTCTTCAACAAGGCTCTTTAACTAGTCGGAAATGTTTCTTACATAGCTCTGCTTTAAAGCTCCTCTTTAGTGTGGAGAAGTCATTTGAATTGCAAGTATTAAATACATCTCATATTAAAATTAATGTATCTTCCAAAATTAATGCTAAACTATTATAGAGCTCTGTTATTCTTTTAGGAAAGTCCCTGAATCCCATCACTACCACCACTACTACTACCATTAACAACAACAACAACAACAACAACAACAATAATAATAATAATGATGATTTAAAAATAATAATAATAAATGATTCATTCAATTATTTTTATTATACAACACTCTATACAACACACTATAACGTAGTTTTGATTACGCACTAAGTTAAGATAGACATATTTAAATGTTTCTTAAAAGTGAGCACTGAGCTTGACTGTCTAATAAAAGCTGGAATTGAGTTCCACAGTTTAGAAGCATAATAACTGAAAGAGGTCTGTCCACGTCTCTGTATTTTTGAAAGGTGTATGCAGAAGGTCAGTATCTTCAAGTCTAAGTTCACACGTTGGAACATGACATTCTGTGGTATAAACTGATAATTGATTATTTACAGCTTTATAGACCAGGACCAGAACTTTGAAATCTAGTCTGTACTGTGGCCCCAAAAGCATCTACACATGTGTACCATGCCTAAAAATGTATTGATTTTATTACATTCAGAAACAATCTCTAAGACTGTAACCTTCTTCAAAGGTGGCCAACTTCAACATGGTAGCTTACAGAAGCAATTTGTAAGATGATCAGGAAACAACATATAACCAGAAGGCTGTGGGGTCCACTCCTGTCATAAGAAACAAGGAAATGAACAGTTCCTCATCCCCAGTGTCAGCATTAACAACCCTCGACATGAATGACAAAAGGTACGAATATGGCATCAGGGCAGCAGTGCTGCTTCTTCATCCTCTCACGCCTGGACTGATTTGATGCTACAGGGATTCACTATCAGCATTTATGATATAAAGTGGTATTACAAGACTGGACAGGACTGGGCTAGCTGGTTAGCATGCTAACTTCATTAGATATATCTGCAACACAATAATTAGGCATCTGTTGTCCAATTTGTTCTTTTCTCACATCCTGTTGATAATTTTTGGTAATCGGGAATGTTTTAAACTAGCATAACTATACATACTGCACCTTTAAGCAATCTATTTGTAGACATTTGCAGGTTTACATTTAAAATGTCTTTATGAACTTTATAATCACATAAATGACAACAAGCTCAGTGTCCCTCTTTTTTAGAAAAACATCCCCAGACTTTGATATTTTCACTTTACAGTGCTGCTAGGAATTCACCCCCCCCCCCCCCCCAACACACACACACACACACACACACACTTTCTACACATCATGGTATTTCCATTTCCATTTGGAAATATTATCACACATGAACTTCTGAGTCAGTGTTACTAGTAGTTAAATGTTTTAATGCAGTGTTTCTCAACGCTTGTCCTGGAGACACCTTACTCTGCACGATATAGTGCTCTTCCTGCTCCCCACACACCTGATTCAATTTATCGGCTCATCAACAAGCTCTTTCAGATTGTAGGGGGTGTTAAAGCAGGGAACCCACCAAAAGGTGATTCTAGGACCAAGGTTGAGAAACACTTTATGTGTATATTGCTATGTAGCATAAAAACAGACCACAGAACATTAAATTCCCAACGTGTGTGTACTATCATCCATAAGCAAAAACAGACAAATATGGAGATATGGAAAGGAATGTGAAATTTTATTTGCATGTAGTACTTGTAGCATCTTGTGTTTAAATAAGGATCAGGGCAGCTTTTATTTTGTCATGAGGGTGGAATTTTTGTTACTCCTCCTTAAGAACACAGCATAGCACTCAGTGTGTATAGCAAAGAGTCTACAGAAATACTATTTCAACACTGTCCAAGAAAAAACAAGCACCTCCAAAATAGCTGATTTACAGGAGAGACCAAAACCTGATTTCATTTTAATGTAATGATGTTTTTCCCAAGCATTTTTGAGCCATTTCTGTTGGTCCATTCATTATGAAATTTTCACACAGTGTGAACAGCAACAATGATGCATCAAAATAAAAAAGGAAAAAAACTGAGATGTTTTTCATTGAACAGCAGTGATATAGAATACAGTAATAAAAAAAAACATTCTCTCACACAAATTAAAAAAACTGTCCTCAGTTTTGGCCTATAGGGATACACCCTGTGCTCCTTACAGATTCACCGTATGCTAAAATATATAATGCATGTTCATCCAAAATGTGAACCATAAATGTGCTCATGCAATCGCACATGCATGCCTATATGTGATGTAACCACACACAGTGTTAATTTTGTCTTTCCCACTTATATTCAGAGTCCTCTGAATTATTACACCAAAGCTAAACACTCATTCACCTCTCTCTAACTGACTGCATACTAATGCACTTCCTGAAGGACAGAACGTTCACGTTTGTGCCCATTCTGTATCATCAGCACCCCATCAGAGGACCCCCTGTAGATTAACGACCTTCACGGTTTGTGTTACGTAGACAGATGCTTTATCGAGGGATTTTACCATCGGCCAAATCCAAACACGACGCTCCAAATCACGACCTGCATGCAGCCACGATACAGCAGACCAGACCTTACATACCTGGGGCTTTTCCCTCCCGTTTCAGCACCACGGAGAGCGCCGTCCTGCTCCGCTCCACCTTCAGACACGGAGAAAATCTCATTAATCTCAGTTAAATTACTCACTCAAGCACTCCACACGGGTCTCTGTACTCAAACCCGCCATCTGATCAGGAGAAATAAAAAAAATAAAGGTCTGTTTGGATGAAAGACGATCCCCTGCGCCCCCCTTTGTCTTGTTTCCACTTTGCCCGGCTGCCTGATGCCTGTTGAGTGCTTTGCGCTCCAGACGAAATCAGCTGCACCGTTTTCAACACGTGCCAATCTCTCTTTCTCTCTCTGTCTCTCTCTCTCTCTCTCTCTCTCTCTCTCTCTCTCTCTCTCTCTCTCTCTCTCTCTCTCTCTCCCTTACTCTCACTCTCTCTCGTAAAACGATCTCATCTCATTGTCACTGAGAGAGTTGACTGGGCGATCGCGTTGTTTGGATTGGTTGTCATTTCTGATGGTGACTGTTCTCCAAACAGGACGCTGTGGTCCTTTATTGGTCCTTCATTCACTCTCACCATGAAACGGGCTTCGGCTCGACAGGACGGTAAACAAAAGGTGATCCTGAGCACCGCCGCCTCAACGTCACGTCACGTTTCGCCTCCGATTGGGCGAGAGCTGCGCGGCGGTGTGGCGGGAAACGGTCGCGCGCGCGCCGTGGGCGGGAAAGAGAACCGCGCGCTCATAAAGCCCCGCGTGCGCCCCGCGCCGTCGACTGAGTGAGAGAGGAAGAGGAGGAGGAGGACGCGATTTAAAAAAAAATAATAAGAGGAGGGGGGAAAGGGAGGGGGGGGAGAGACGCGACAGGAGCCTCTCGGTTCTTCAGTCCGCAGCGAGGCGGGAGAGGCAGGCGCGCGCGCCTCTCTCTTGCTCTCTCCCTCTCTCATTCTGTCTCCGGTGGACACATAGTCCTCCGGGCCGGGCCGGGCCGGGCCGGGCCATCATCTCGCCCGCATGGACGACCACTTCAACCTGATAGATTCGCCGTCGGCGCGGCGGCGGGGGAGCGACGGAGACAGCCGCGGCTCCGATGTGGACAGGGGCGGCCCGGCCGCGGCCACGGTAACGGTGGCGGTGGGTGAGCTGTTGGAGGAGACGGGCGCGCTGCCGGCGCACGTGTCGCTCGAGCGCTACGAGCCCGAACCGGGCTGCCGCGAGCGCGTGGTCATCAACATCTCGGGCCTGCGCTTCGAGACGCAACTCAAGACGTTCAGCCAGTTCCCGGACACGCTGCTTGGCGACCCGCGCAAAAGGATGCGCTACTTCGACCCCTTGCGCAACGAGTACTTCTTCGACCGCAACCGCCCGAGCTTTGACGCGATCCTTTATTACTACCAGTCGGGCGGGCGCATTCGCAGACCCGTGAACGTGCCCATAGACGTCTTCTCCGAGGAAATTCGTTTCTACCAGCTGGGCGAGGAGGCCATGGAAAAGTTCCGCGAGGACGAGGGCTTCATCAAAGAAGAGGAGCGCCCGCTGCCCGATCGTGAGTTCCAGCGACAGGTGTGGCTCCTGTTTGAGTACCCGGAAAGCTCGGGCCCAGCGCGCGGCATCGCCATCGTCTCCGTGCTCGTCATACTCATCTCCATCGTCATCTTCTGCCTGGAGACGCTGCCCGAGTTCCGTGACGACCGCGAGGCGGCGGCGGTAGCGGCTGCGGCGGCGGCAGCCGTGGGAAACGGCACGGCGCCTTACGGCCCGGGCTCTTTCACCGACCCGTTCTTTGTGATCGAGACGCTGTGCATTGTGTGGTTCTCCTTCGAGCTACTCGTGCGCTTCTTCGCGTGCCCGAGCAAAGCCACGTTCTCCAAGAACATCATGAACATCATAGATATCGTGGCCATCATCCCGTACTTCATCACGCTGGGCACAGAGCTCGCCGAGCGCCAGGGCAACGGACAGCAGGCCATGTCCCTGGCCATCCTGCGCGTCATCCGTCTTGTGCGCGTCTTTCGCATCTTCAAGCTCTCGCGCCACTCCAAGGGCTTGCAGATTCTCGGCCAGACACTCAAGGCCAGCATGCGCGAGCTGGGTCTCCTCATCTTCTTCCTTTTCATCGGGGTCATACTTTTCTCCAGCGCAGTGTACTTCGCCGAAGCAGACGACCCAGCGTCGAGCTTCGGTAGCATCCCGGACGCCTTCTGGTGGGCCGTGGTCACCATGACCACGGTGGGTTACGGCGACATGCACCCGGTCACCATCGGCGGCAAGATCGTGGGCTCCCTGTGCGCCATCGCCGGCGTGCTGACCATAGCGCTGCCCGTGCCGGTTATCGTGTCCAACTTCAACTACTTCTATCATCGTGAGACGGACGGCGAGGAGCACGCACAGTGCCTGCACGCGGGCAGCCGCGAGCGCGTGGACTCGGCGCAGGGCGAGCTGCTGGAGCGCGCGCGCAGTGCCTCGTCGCTTGGCAAGCCGGAGTACGTGGCCATTGAGGAGGCGCTGCACGGCGCCTTCAAACAGCCCAACTACCCAAATCAGAACAGCCAGAACTGCGTGAACGTCAAGAAGATCTTCACCGACGTGTAGTCGGGGACACGAAAACGCTGCGCGCGCGAGCTAGCCAGCCAGCGAGCGTGCGTGCGTGCCAGTGAGTGAGCTTTACCTTCCGAAGAACACGGAGAACGCGCGCAAAACCCAGGACGGCAGACTGAAGCTGCTGGTGCGCAGCCCGTTCAGCCTTTGGCTTTTTATTTAATTCACTTTGAAGCGCTTTAACGCGGGAGTGGGAACAGAGGGGCACCAAGGGGGGACTCTGGAATGAAACGCGGACTAACCATGTCGTGATCGTCGCTGTGCGTTTTTGCTCTCAGTGTTTATATATGTGGTCGTCATAACGCGTTCAGTGTTCGCGGTGTGTCCTGTTTCGTGGAGATGCTGAACGGCCCGCTGGAAGGTCTGTTCACGCGGGGACACGAACTGCCCTCGGAGGTCGTGCGTTAGAATGTCGCCATGTATTTTGTTCAGTATATCCAAGTGCAGATTCTATTTTAACACAGTGAAAGTCTGTGGGGGAAAAAAAGAACATTAAGCTGTTAATAATAGTCTGATATATCTCTATATATATACAGTACATACATATAGCTTATTGTATGTCTTTATTAAGCATATTGCCTTTACATATACCAAATGAAGTTGTGATATACCGACTGAAAGAATCGATTGTTTTGGCTTAGAAATAATCTTTAATTTTGTAGGGGAGTCTCGGTGGGGGGTAGTCAGTGTGTGAAGCATAATGCTATAAAGAGAGGGTCTTCTCTCCCTCGTATAGAGAGGAGAGAGAGGGAGGGGGGAGAAAGGGAGACGCGAAGGAAGAAAAACAGTCACGCTGGACTCATCTTGTCTCTGGCATGGGAAACAGAAACAAGATCAGCGAGCGAGGATGCGCCTCCCAGTCGAAGCCCCTGAGTCCGCCTCGTGATGCAGTCTCCATAGCGACTACAGTTTCCTGGGTAACCCCAGTTAACGTTGCCATGGCACTCTTCGTTGCTACAGCAACGCTCCAGATGGTTCACAAAGCTTTACTGGCAAAACAGAGCGAGAGACAGAGCTGGTTATGGCGGGGTGGGCTGAAAATGATAGAGTTTGATCAGTCGGCTTCATTTTACTAAATAACAGTCATAAAGCATACGACAAAACTGCATATAGTACATTCTGTCCTACTGGACCTAAATCAAGTTTGATGTTCCCATGTTTATGTGATCAGTGTTCTCTGATCTCAAGCCTATAGGAGTTATCATTCATTGCATAGAAGCCTAAATAAGTTATCATCCAATACATATAAGCCTATATGAGTTATTACTGAATGCGTACAAGCTGCAATGAGTTATCAAACAATTTATGCAAGCCGATATGTGTTATCATACAATGCATACAAGCCTATATGAGTTATCGTACAATGCATACAATGCACTGTAATTAGAAATCTAACACTCCCTTTGTATTAAAACACCATCTCACATAGCAGAGCAGGCGAAGTCTAAGTTCTGACATTGTTGTGCCACATTGGAGATGAACATCAGACCCAGTAGTGCTGCTGATATCAGAGTACCTTTTAAAGCTCTATATCCTGTAGCTGTCAGATTGAAGAAGATAGGCACTGCATGACTGTGCAAGCTGATTACGCTGTCTCGCACCCTGCCTCTTTCACTGACCAGTGTTAAAGGGCGCTCAGTGGACCAGAGAAGTCCACTGACGTTCAAACTGCCAGCCAGGCCATTGTGAGCCATTCATGGAAGAGTGCTTATATGTGTGTACATGTGTTTGTATGTGCGGCTTGTGTGTCAGAAACACCACATTTTTCTTAGAAATTCATTCTATTTCTTAAATCACTTTTTTAAATCACAGAACAAGATTTTTATTATGCACGTCACAAGAGCAGCTTGCAGCAGGCATCAGGCACATCAGCTGCATTCACAGAAGAGAACCATAGTTTTTATGTCAAATTATTTAAGTTTGTTTTATTCTGTCTGCATGCAGACCTCACAGTATGCTCACTGCTGCCATCCAGTGACGAGCTCATGGCCATGCAAGGGGAAAAACTGTTCTATTGACAAAAGAAAGCTTTTAAAAACTGAATGGATCATGCTTAAGTTCAGGATGCCCTCTAGGTCTGTCATAAAAAGAGATCTGTTAATCCAAAATCAATCAGGGATTTAAAATTCCCTCAAATCTCTCAGTAACTGTCAGTCTCAGGAAGATGTGGAAACCTTATTTAAGACAGACCTTGGGGTTTTATAGAAGCATGCTGATGACTGGTACTGCTTCATGCATTCCAGTCCTGTAACAAAACAACTTTCACAATAGTGGTTAAAGTGGTTTTCACTATTCTTATTCGTTTTTTGGGGGAAAGATAGAAGTCCTGGATGAGCAGGAGAGAACATTAGCATGCATTTGGCTCCTGCACCCACAGACGCATGCCCCAGCTGCTGCATGATGGCAGAGAGCTAAGATGTGTGAGGTGTGAAGTGAGCTGTCTGACGTCTCTGGAAATTCAAGCTGTCAGCTGATAACGTGTGATATAAGCTGCTGCTTCCATTCTGCCTTCGAGGCCCTCAGACTCATGAGCCCCTTTTCACTTTTTAAAAGATAGCCTTACTTTTCTTCACCTTCATTACAACACTCAGTACTCAATTCTTCACTTGTTGTCTTTTCTTTACCAGGAATGAAAGAAGAAAAGAAGGAGCTCATGGAGTTTTCTGCTGATGGGCGGTCAATATCACACAATCAGCTGAGCTGTGGCCCTATTCCAAACAGCGAAAGCAACACAGTTTTAAAGGTAACGAATGTGAATCCTATTCATACAACAATTAATATTTAATATCTGATGTTTTACAATAGATTTATAGTAATAATAATGAAAGGCTTATATTGTGTTGTTTAAAAGGCAGCTGGAGTTTTCAAAATATGTAAAAATAATCATTTAAAAAATCCAGTCAAAGGAGTTTACCATGTATCATGGTAATCATAAACTGTCCTCATAGACCCGCACTCATATCTACCTAGACATTCTTATTCTAACATTAGATGTAACACCTAGAATTTAGAAATTGCCCATTAACACTGAAAACATGATTTGACTTTGATAATGGATGGTGGTATGATGGTGCAGTGGGTAGCCCTGTTGCCTCACAGCAAAAAGGGTCTTGGTTTAATTCCCGGCTGGGATTTCTGGGTAATTTCTGTGTGGAGTTTGCATGCTTGGGAAGATTTTCTCCCACAGTCCAAAGACATGCAGTCAGGTGAATTGGAGAAGCTAAATTGCCCCCTAGGTGTGAGTCTGTAAGTCTGTTTGTTTACCCACTGTTGGACTGGCATCTTGTTGGACTGGCAGGACAGAGCATACGAGAACAGGAAGCTGACCTTAGCCTCTTTTACAGATAGTGATAAACATTAAACATTAGCCATGCCCACTGACACTTTGGTTCCTTGGAAAGGCGTGATCATCGTCTGGACACATAGTACACCATTTTCGTTGCTGTTACTCTGATGTCACTGTATGCAATATTAGGGGTGTAAATATTAATGAGTTAAGCCTGTTATGTAACATATGTAACAGGAATAAGCCTGTTTGTATAGGGCAGGGTTTGTATTTGACGCAACAGTGCGAAGGAAGCTACAGTGTTAGAGTTCGATGGTGTGTGAGTGTGCTGAACTCTCCTTATTTGACTGTGCCGGTGTAAATGCAGTCTTCTATTCCCTTCTAGCTTTAACACACTTTTTCAGCCTGTGCCGATTTTCTCTGTGGCTGAAGTTTAACGCAAGAATAGATGTAGTTAACAGCCGTATAAATGGGTCAACCATTCCACCTAAAGCAAATTAATGTTACTGACCCAGTATTCCACATGGCCTGTTTGTGTGTGTGTGTGTGTGTGTGTGTGTGTGTGTGTGTGTGTGAAAGAGAGAGAGAGAGAGAGAGGGACAGTCTATTATCACATGATCCATCTGAGCGCTCCCCCTTTAGCTGAACAGTAACACTACCCAATATAAAGCCTCTCATACAGCGTTGCTGGTATCTACATCATAGATATGACAATTCAATAAACACAATCCTTTATTATAATCATTATTATTAGTAGTAGAAGAAGTAGTATTTCTTCCTTAGTCCTTCCTTCTCACACTTCTACACACCAACATTTACAAATGAAAATATGGATGTAACCGCAGCTGATGGTTTTAGGATAAGCCATAAGTCATTCTAATTTCAGATACACACAGAAAACATGCTCTTAGCAGCTACTATTGGCTTTACGTAGGAATGAGTTTGTACCTCATCTGACGGATGTTGCTAAAGATACCATTTCACAAGAATCTGAGTGCACTGTGGGTAGCAGTACAAAAGAGCTGTTTAACGCATAGCGCTGTGTGGAAGTCAGGGATCATCCTTCATTTATTTAATTTCTAAAGCCATCAAGTACAAGCTATTAAATTCCAGAAGATCAAAAATAATCAAATCAAATTAAATCAAATCAAAGCGTATTAGTCACGTACATAGTCATGCATGGTACAACTAGCAGTGAGATATATAGCCAGAATAGCATAGGTAGAAACTAGAATAGAGATATAGAATAGAATAGAATAGAATAAAATAGAATAGAATAGAATAGAATAGAACATTTTAGAATAGAATAGAATAGAATAGAATAGAATAGAATAGAATAGAATAGAATTTTTAATTAAGATAATTTGATAAGTTGAGTAAAACTTTAATGGCTTGTTATCACATGGAGTCCTTTATTAGATTAAAACAATGAAACCCTTTTTAATGTGCGTATAAACAGCACCTAAAGCTTTCATCCTTTAAAGAGAGGTAAAAATCCAACTCCACTCCTACTTCAGATCTAAAAACATCCACAGGTGTTTCTGTCCATCCTTCCAATGTGAGAAGACAGCTCAAAACCATGGGTCTGAAAGGAAGGGAAGCTGCTGCTGTTCTTAGGTCAATGGACTGACCACTCCAGAATTCAGACCTCAGCATCATTAAATGTGTTTGGGATTATTTGGATCGAGAGCATCAGAAAATGCTAAACCTACTTCTAAAATATCCCTGCAGATGTTTTTAAGGGACTGAAAACAAGTCTCTCTGAAAGCGCCGTTATAATAAAGGCGAACGGTGGACAGAACAGAAGTCCTGATGTCCTAAATTCCTGATGCTAAAAACTGAATAAGTTGTACTCGGTGGCTGTTCTGACTTTTTCTAAGTTCTAAGTAAGTACTGTGAAAGCGGAGGGTGAAGAAAAGTGGGCCAGCTTTGTTCCTATCAGCACAGAAACTGTGTGTACAAACTCGTATTTGTACAGCTGATTATTCGGGCAGTAAGGTTTTTCTTTGTGTTGAACCTCTGAGCTGAAGGGAACTAGAGTGAGTATTGTTTCAGCTTTAATAATTTCTCTTTGATCTGGAAACGTTCTCGCAGTGCTGGCTTACCGCAGATATGCTGGTATTCAAGGACATGCGTGTGTTTGTTTATCTTCCCCAGTCAACTTGTGTGTAAGGTTAGGTTTGTATGCACGTGTGGGTGCCTCTGTGTGTGTGTGTGCAAGCTCACATCTGTTGGTGTCTTTGTGTGTGCTCCACCACTAGGGGCCTCAGCGTGTTGATAGACTCCGGTAGTCATTTCACACTCACTCTGGGTGTTATGGCACTGGAGGTGCTGTATCTGCTTCAGTTCATTAATTAAACAGGGATGGAACTCAGCGTGAGGAGAGGGAGACGAAGAGGGAGAGCGAGAGATATTTTGGAGGAAGAGGCGTGGAAGTGCCATGAGGTTGTGTGCCACACTGCTGATCTGGCAGTCATATGACTGAGTGTATCTGGGCACTGTCTTGATCTATTTTCACATGATCATATTTCAGCCTTTCTTCAGCCCTTACAATTAAACAGGCTGCCTTTTCTTGCTCTTGCCTTTAAAACTGATGTATGTAAATGAGCTTAGTTCTGATTGGCTTCCCTGTATTGTGCCAAGTTCAAAGAGCAGTCCAGGCTGAAAATCTTTTTATAACTTAAGTGCGCTTGAGCAGAACTAAATGGTTTAATAATAATAATAATAATAATAATAATAATAATAATAATAATAATAATCTTTATTTATAGAGCACTTTTCATGCTGGGAGCAACTCAAAGTTCTTTACAGACAGTTGCCATCAAAAATACCCTAATCTGTAATTGGTAATATTTCAATAATTTATAGACACAGATTAAACTAAATACCAGCTGGCAAAGAGCAGCACTGTGTCACACTGGGTTTCCAAGTGTGGACAAGCAGTGTAAAACAAAATTACAAAAATAAAAACAAATTTTCAAGACATGAGACACTTTTACAATCTGTGAATTCGGCCGGAAAGCGTAGCTCTAACACACAGGAAGTGCTTGTTGTGGACCCTTGTCAATCAAACTGTTCGCAGTGGTAGAGTGAGTGGAGTTTGGGATGGTCACGACGCTAAAGCATTATCTGTTCATTTGTGGCACACATGTTAGCCAGCTGGCACGAAGGTCTTTAGCGTTTTTAAAAGAGCAGACGGAAGAAAGAGACCAACAGGTGATGTCTCAACCACGTGTGCTGTAAAAAGTGGACTGTTTTGCAAAAGCTCTCGGCCATTTAAAGCTAGCGAGCTGGTTTTCCGCTATAGAGTTTATCTGTTATAGAATTCACAGTTGGTAAAAGTGTTTCACGTGTATGGGCCAAGTACTACAAAGGCTGTTATGTATGTTTAGTTACCAATAATTTAGTTTTTTGTGCTATTGGTTTAAGATGTTTTATTGAATGAGACAGTTTGTCAGTCTGTATAATATTTAAAATTAGTTCCTTATGTGTTAGTTCATTGTGTGGTACTGCAATAAAATGGTACTGTCTCTTGCAAAGAACGGCTCTTTTGGGGGAAAAGCGGTGGATTAGCCATTTGCGTAGAGCCATCAGCTGTGGAAGCGCACGGTTTTCTTACCGTGGTCAGCGTTTTGTTTGTTAATTGTACGTGGAATTGTGGAAATAAACGTAGTTTTTTCTTTTACGTCCGGTGGAGTGGAAAATGAATAATTATCGGACAGAACGTCATGGCGCGAGTAAACCAGTGCTTCACCTTAGCTGAAGAGTTTGCCTCTACATCACGTCTTGTAAGTTTATTTTTACTTTTGTAATTTAGTTTGTTTGACCTTCTTGCGCTTGTAAAGTTGTTTTTGCCTTTATTATTTTGTTTTCGTGAATGTAATATTTTTTATGTTTGTATATTTGTTTTTAATTTTGTAATTTTCTTTCCTGAAATGTTCATTTGTTTTGCATTTCTCGGCCACCGTAGTTTCCTCCCAGAGTCCAAAGAGATGCGGTCAGGCTAATAGGAGGTACTGAAGTGCCCCTCTGTGGGTCTGCTGTGTAATGGACTGGCAACCTATCCAGGGTATTTCCTGCCTTCTGTCCAAAGAGTGCTGGGAAAGGCTTCAGCATCTGAATGAATGAATGAATGAATAAATAGGCAGGTATAAGTATATGTGCAGAGGGGTGGGGGGATGTAATACAAGTTATTACACTAATTAAGCTCAGCAGAAAAAACTTAACAAAAAAACTTACAAATTCCAGTTTTTTTCTGTATTTAATTTTGGAATAACGAGGTCGTATATACAGATATTCTCACAGTAAAGTGTGATGTCGCCTTTTTAGATCATCTGTTTAAACATCTCCAAGCACATGGAGAAATTAGTCTATTACATTTGTTTTCAACTACACTTCTACTTACAAACAAATGTGGTATGCACTGAAAGATAATCATTTGCTCTCGACAGAATTTTAATCAGCTGAGTGAGAAAAATTTCATGTTAAAAGATATTTTGTTATTGCATTGATAATAGTAACTTCTTAATAGTAATTTATTGATGCAATTGCAATATGCAGTGTCATAGTCCAGTAAGATAGAAAAATGTGTATAGGGTCAAGGTCCCAGTGACCTTAACATCATTATAACTATTTTATAATGATGATTACTACTGAAAGCCTCTCTGTGCATGTGGCAGTCATCCTATGCTGCCAGACATTTCTTGCTTTAGAGCAGGCTTACACTGGTTTTTCGAGATGGTGGTACCTTTAAGGAACTGGGGAAAAGTCAATAAGCTTAGAACATTCTGTAAAATGAAATGAAGGGTTTGTGAAATCTAAGCTTTCCTTTGATTCCCCAACTTCTCCTGTTGTATTTTAACTGCAACCAGGCCAGTACATACCTCCTATTAGCATCATGCAGCAGGGGTGAAAAGCCCAACACACTCAAAGGAGAAAAGGCTCTTGATCTTGCCATTTAACCATATGCTTCAGTGGCCGTTATGAAAACTTTCCCTGCCAGCGAAAATGCCATGCAAGCCAACTGTGTCACTAATGAAAGCCCAGATGTCGCATTTCAACTCCTCAAAATGTGTTTTGTTTCTGCAGACCTTTGAGATAGATCCACGCCGTGCCTAGGACTGTTCATCAACCATTCCACTGAAACGGGGGCTTTCAAAGCACAGGAACAAGCTCATATGAGGACGGAGGGATGAAATCCCCATCACTCCGTATCGTCCTCTCTGCCAGATCAACATTCTAGAAGTGGCCTTTTTCTCGGGATATACTGCCAGGCCGAATCTAGATTATCAGTCAGAACATATCTGCGTACCACTCAAGAAGGCAGCTGTGAACCTTGCAATTAGCTGGACAGAAGCTGGCCGCCTTTGACATAACTGCCCACTGGTATCGGACATATATTTCCGAGGATGTTGATGTGTCCTTCATGTATTCAGAGTTTGTGATGTTATCAAACCAGATGTCTGCGTATAAATTTGTCATCATTATTAAGACACTGCCTACTTATTATAATTCACTGCCTACTTATTGACTATATTAGACATTCCAATCACTGAATAACTCAAAATATTAAACCTTACGATGCGCTGCACTAATAAAAGAAATGGGTTGTCTGAGCAACGCAAAGAGAAAAACATCCTGTTTTGAGGTCTCTGTTTTTCTCTACTGCTTTTCTTGGGGCTTTTGACTGTGCGAAAATCAGCCATTGCGGTATTGAGTGCCCTAGGATTGGATCTATACCTCTGACGCTGCCAAAGTGTACTTCTCAGCATCAAGGTAGGAATTACTCTATAAAAAGTCCCCCTGGGTTTTTCTGAGGTCATTGGGAAGCTCATTAATTAGACTTTTATTTACATCTTAACACAGTCCTTACAGGAGGGTCGGCCACTAGCGGCAAATTTAGCCACACCCCCAGGCAGTTATCTGCAGACATACAGGCCTGTACTGGCGTGCATAAATATATTTAATTCATTTTGGCCTAAAAATGTCTTTATCTCCTAGAATTAATCATTCCGTCTTTGTTTTTGCACCTCATCCATAATCCAGGAAATCCAGGAAAAGAACTATTTATTTGGAAGAAGTACAATATTATAATTGTTAATTTTTTTTTTCTGAGACAACATTAGTTAGTGAGTGTTCTGGGGTCAACTACCTCATAAAAATAGGAAAGACTTGTATACCATGATATGTAAACATTTGAACACCCATAATCAGATTATTTTTCCTGATTTTTAGGTTAAAATAAGTCAACACATTCTTCACAGGCAAAAAAACAAAAACTTTAATATTTTTTTGTCATTTTTAGTTTATAAAAAACAACATACAAGTACAAAAACTTTGTACATTTAAGTCACATTTTATCTTTTATTTTTTGTTATGTTAAATTGAGCAAATAAAGAGTAACTCTGCATTAAAACATGCAGATGTGTGTTCTCAGTAAGATGTGTAAACTTATTCCCACCTAGAAATTATCAACAAAACTTGTAATTTGACCACCCAAACTTTTTCATACCCCTGTATTAATGCTGTAAATGGGGCTACATAAGTATTTACGTCTCCACTTACTGCTAGCTTTGCACTGAATAAAAGGCGGTTCATTAAAACTGAACTGAAAGAATTCCAATAAAGATGCTGGGGCACTGTGAGAAACAAAGTGTATTTAGCCTAGCAATCAAGGTTAGCACAGGAAACTTTAGTGTTTTAAACTGGGTCTAATGATGTCCCAGCACAAAAGTGGGCTAGTCACTGGCCCTCCAGGACCAAAGCTGAATTTCTGTGTCATATATTGTAGTACTGATTGTTTTTGATTCAATGGATCAGTTAAGAAGAAACGGTGAAACGAATCTCAGAGGGTGAGAACATCATCAGGATTACCTTGCTCCCCCTTGCTGTACAATGTTGTGAATGACGTGCAGCTCATTTGTGTATGCCAATGAACTGACCGCTGAAAGCCACCTGCACCTTGCTGCACCTGTACGGCTTAGAGGTCACTTTAAAGTAGGGACCAGATGTTTGAACTTTTTGATCCTAAGCAGGACATTATCTAAACTGCTGAGTCACACTCTTCCCCTTCGTCCCAGCGCAAGGAAGTAGCACTTCCTGAACCCAGATCATTCTAGCATATAGTCTAGCATGCTATTCTTAGCCTTGCCAAAAGAACAGCCAGACTCAGAATGTCACAAGCAACGCAGCCCATTATGCGGAGCATTCTAGATGCTGTAACTTATACACCCCATAGATTTTGAGAAAGGTCATTTCAGGTAAGGTTAGACACTCGGTCTCACTGTTTGGACTCTCTTAGAGTTTGTCATGCGAATGGAAATGTGTCTATAATGCCTTGCATTATTCATTCTCAGAAAGAGTGAGCAAATATGGTTTTAAATGGCCCGGAGCGCTCAGGTCTTTATATAACATATGCATGGCGCACGCAGGAAAGATCAGTGCAGTTTGTTACACATGATTATCTCAACCCAGAGCAACAAAAGCTATTATCATGCATGCATGTTCATGTGTGTCTGCCTAGTATATATGCTTCACATAACTAAACTAGGTCTTAGCTTGCGCTAAGCAGTGCAAAAGAAGTGTCTGAACATTGATGTGGCCTACATCCTGAAACATTCCAATTCAAATCACAGCTGTTTTTCGTGCTCATGGAGGTAGTACATACTATTAGGTAAGTTTCAGGTGACTACAGTTTTGTCCAGTGAGCTTTTTGAACAAGGTCCAATAAATGGCAACCAGTCAAGGCGGATTTCATACATGGGTCTGAAAGAAACTAACACAAATGTCCTCTTTAATTGTAAGGGTTAAAGAGAGGTTAAGGCTGATCATATAAAAATTAATGACTATTTTTTGGTAAATAAAATGACAAACATTATGAGCATCCCTCGGGTGGAAAAAGAACAGAGAAATGTGGGTTATGTCCCCTTTAAGCAAGTAAAGGATTAAACCTAAATTTACTTGACTGTACTCTGACAATGATTAATGGCTTGTTCAATAGTGCTTCAGTAAGTGGTGTAATACAAGCCATTATCGCAGTGTATATTTGGCCTGGTCCCTGGAGATGCTCTGGCAGAGCAGAGAGAATGAGAGACAAGGGACCTCTAGCTCCATGTGTGTGTGCGTGCATGTGATAATGAGGAACCCCTCTGTTGCTTGGTTGGAACAGCTGAGCCCAGCACAGCTCAGTGGGCATGAGCAAGCCATGTGTGTCTGCATCTGTGTGTGTGCATATTTGTGATTATGTGCACTGCTGTAGGACTTCCATGAAGTCCCAGGGTTTCCCTTCTCTCTCTCTCTCTCTCTCTCTCTCTCTCTCTCTCTCTCTCTCTCTCTCAATATGTAGCTCTACACAAGTCCCATCCCATTAGTGATGCTGCTGCTACCGTTGCTGTAACCATTACTGTGAATCTGTACCCATTACTGTGAAGCCGTGAAACCAGGGGAGGGGTAAACCAATGTGATGCTCACTTCCCCTAGCAAAGATTTCCCAGTATAATAACACTCTCAAATGTCAAACTTGTTTTGTGATTACTGTGATATCAACATGACTGGATTGAAATACATGATTTGCCAATATAATCCAAGTTCCATTCAATGGGAATTATAGGACCATCTATCTATCGGTCTACCTACAACATTGTTCTTTCACTATCAGAACATTATTGGCTTGTTTGTGTCATGGCACATGATCATCAATCAGTCACATAATGCAATAAAGTATTAACATCTAATATTTTAAATAGCAGTTAAAGAGGTCCCTGTCATTTTCCATCCTGTGACTCACAGGCTGCCCTTAGATAAGGTTAATTTGTGTTTTCTTAAGATATTTCTAAAAGAGATCTCTTCTACTCTTCTACCGTTGTGTTGCATTGCTCATGGTTTATATTTATGTAACGCAGCTCTATAGAAAGTGAATCGTGTGAAACCGAAGACTCGCCCAGTGCAGCACAGGAATCGTTTATATAGACACATCCGGAGGACAGAGGGCTGGAGATTTTGTCCTTGAAGCCACAGAGGCTGTATTATCTACACAGATACAGTAGCATTCCAGTAAGCTGAGTAGGGTGACCTGATGCTTTGAAATAAAAATTATTCTCGTAGCTTCACAGTCACGGAAGGTTAAAGCCGATGAAAGCAATTAGACAGAAGTTGAAAAGGTTGAAAAAGTTGAAAAGTACCAAAAAGTTGTCTGTTCAGATATCTTTTCTGAAATCCTTAGACTAGACAGCGTCTGAGTTGAAAATACAGGACACATTTGATGGTGTTTTGTGGCATGTTGTCACCTGCAACATTCTGACCAGAGTTTAAAGAGAGTTTGTAATGGTCCACAATTCAGTACTACATGAACCTCAGTTCACATGTTTTCAGTAATTACTTTTGCTTTTAAAACAAGTTCTCTGAATTTCTGAATTATTTTATGAAATGACTTTATGTATGAATGTCATTTAAAAAAATATATGACTGTATGGCTTTAAGGCATGTAGGGAAAATTGTTCAAATTAGATTAATAGGAACTACGTCATCTGACAGTTTTGTTGGAGTGTTTTTAATTTGCACATATCAAATCAAGCCTCTGTGGGAATAAATTACTGGTCAAATCATAGAATAAGGTTAAAATGGCGAAGCTACGGGAGACACAGCCAAACAGTTATCTAGAAAGACACAGTCAAACAGTTACCTTCCTTGCAAAACTGTCTTTTACCATTATTGCCGGTAGGACAATTCACAGAGGCCTATTTACAGAGGTGCTCAGCAACCTTCAAACTGAACATAATGTACGGATCTAGAATATTAAAAAAAAAGTATCAACCAAAAGATTGAAAGCTTGATTCTTAAGGCATAACCCAGAAATGGATGGCGAAATGTGGAGAGGATCCCTGGGATCTCTGCTTAGAGAGCAGCTGTCTTCCATGAGGCTGCCATTTATTATAAAGGACTTGTGATGGAATTGTTGCTAAGACTGTAATCACGGGTACTAAGTTCCTGCAATACATCTTCCTGGTGCACACAGTAACACTAAACTCCTCCAAGTAGAGCTCACACCGTAATCTGAATAAACCATTCATGCGTCTTTGTGCAGCATGTCTTCCTTAAGAAGAAAAAGGAGAGAAAGACGAAGAGAAAGAATAAGAAGCATAAAATGCTGACTCGAGGTGCTTTCCCTCCACCTCAGTGACGGGTCCGTCAGAAAAGCTGCAGGCATGACACAGCGTCCTGGGCTCAGTGCCAGTGTTTCCTTGTCCTGTGTGATGTCATCACTGCACTCTCTCCCTTCACATTGCCTGCAGAAGGACTCCCGGTGCTAGTCGCCATAGTAACAAGGCGAGCACCGTCCAATGACAACAGCCATCTGTGTACCTGAGCTCTGTTTAAGTTTCATTTAGAGGATAAAATCATATATAGACTGATATAAGACAAGGAGTGAGGTTCCACTGTGTGCCCCAGGTATATTATATATTACTGGCATTATTAGCAGTGACAAGAGGACAAAGAAAAAATGCTCATTTTATTCTGGTGCTCTGAAGATAGTGGAGCTTTGACATGGAGTAATGGTTGATATTTGGAGTCATGGTAGGACTTTTAGCGCACTTACACCAATATACACTCTTCAAAAAAGGGTTGCACCCAGAAGGAAGTGTTGGATTGCAGTGCTATCGGGAAGAAGATAAAGGTTACCAGGAACAATAACTGATGATAAATTTAGACTGATATAAGCTGATATTAGACTGATTATTAAGTTACACATGCAGAAGTTGTGTCCCTCAGTATGGCATTTGGACAACAGGATTGCTAATGCAACATGACAGACATCTTGGCATGGAGCTGTGGGTTCCCTACTGGAGTACTGTGGTAATCTATCCAATGCAGCTTGAATATTCTCACACAGTTCCTGCAGATTTTGCGGTGGGGTGAAGGTGGAGAAACACCAGGTCTTCTGAACATGTGACATGCAACAAAATAAACATAATCTTGGCACTGACCACATGCCTTCACACACGGTCTCATTTCCACCAAGACAAATGTGGGACTCATCACTGAAGATAACCAGCTGCCATTCTGAGTCATTCCATGACAGTCTGGCACGACAGCATGGCACCATTGTCTTTAGCAATATTGAAGTGGTTGATGAGTGTCTAATTGTAGGTAGTTCCGATATAAGCTTTAAGAGAAATCTGCATCTTTTTTTCCCCCAGTTCAGTCTTAGAAGTTGGTTGCATTTTCTGTTTCTCTTAATACAAATGGCTAAATTTCCTTCTGGATCAATAAAGTATCTATCTATCTATCTATCTATCTATCTATCTATCTATCTATCTATCTGGAATCAGGGGTACACTGTCCATTGTTCTGAAAACACCAGCAGCTTCTCAGTTTGATTTTCAGATGTTCTTGTTTTTAGTTTATTTCCTTTCCTCAGTAAGAGCTTCTTGACAACTACACATCCTTTCAGACCCACAGTATTATCTTCTCACACTGCAAGGATGGACAGAAGCTGCTGACTAGTTAACACCTCTGACCCTCCCATGCACGAAACACATGCAAGATATATGGACCTCAAGGCCTTTTCCATATCAGTGAATCATGTCAAAACCAAGGCAAAGCATTGCACAGTGTTTTTAGATTTAAGGTGCCCCGAGTGTTGTGCCATTGTTAGGGGTCCCATTTTTTCCAGATTCTTTCATACAACTCTATTTTTGGAATCTCCTGTTTTTCCTTTGTCTATCACCTTCCTTATCCTTGGCTATCACTTTTCCTCATCACAGATAACCTCCCCAGTGGTTTATATAAAAAGAATCGTGGAGGTAACACTAATACTTGTGTACTCTGCACTGTTTGCTTGTGTGTATGTGTGTGTGTGTGGGAGGGGCATATGTCTGTCCTTCGTTGCATCTACAGGTTCTGCTGTTGCAAGTGCTGCAGCAGTGGGTGGATAAGTGACCTTGAGTATCTCATAGGGCCTGGCATAATGCCACTGTCTGCACCTTCCTCACTCTCTCTCTCAAACCAAAGAAACTGAACACATCTAGACCGAACAAACAGGACAAATAACAAATCCAGAGGCTAGAATTCCACATGAGATAGTTCTAGCTATTCAGAACCATGTTGGCATGTTTAACACTGGAGCTGGGAGAGGGAGCTACCTATATATGCACACCGCAACACTTTTAATCACAAAAATGTGTCACATATGTATATATCGTCCCTGTCCAACGAAAAACATGTATCTCCACTTTTGTCCATTTTTACTTTTATGCATCATTTAAACACATCAGCTGCTGTTTACGCTGAGTGAGAATCTCATGTTGAATGGACCAACAGAAATGGCCTAAAACTGTTTAAAAAGATTTCTGGTTCCATTGACTTGCATTACAGCTAAACAAGGTTTTTGGCCTCTCCTGTAAAGTTGCAATTTTGGAGATACCTGTTTTTCTTTGGACAGCAATGATATAGTATTCTAGTGATATAACAAGCCTTTAATTGCATTCATTCTTATAATTTAGGATTTGCTTGTCAAGCCCTCGTAAGATATATTGAATTAAAGTAAGATGTATCAGTGATAGCAGGTAGCCTCCGCCAGTAGACAAACTAGTGAAACTACAGGAAATGGAGCTGGTTAGGAACTTCTCATATTGCCTTAGCCAATGAGCTGAGGTTATGATGCACGCTAAATGAGCTCTCATCTTAAATAAAGGCTTTCATTGAAATAAAACATTTTTGATTACACAGAGTCAGCTGCTGTACTTTATCCTGTTCCTTGGCGGAACAAGCTGCCCCTGTTTCACATTTCCTGTCCATCAATTTTAAATCGATTAATGAACGGCTTAATGAGTTTCTAATGAATGAAATTAGGGATGCCAACACAGGTTGAAATCCGAGCTGGATGTGCACAGCAGCCAGACCCAAAGTATGAAGTTTGGTAAAAACTTTTGTGTATGACTCATCGGCGGGAGAGATTTTTTTTCAGGTTGTCTAGAGAAGAAGAGAGTGTTCTGCTGCTGAGTGTTTGACAAGTGGATGACTGGACAAATGTAGCTATTACGGTAAATGAAACTCGTGCTGAATTAGCTCTGTCCTGGCCTTTACTACAGTCCCACAAGCAGACTGAACCATCTAGAAACATCTTAACCATTTGAGAAATTCTAAAACTGGTTCAGACAGGCTGATAGAAAGTGTCAAAAATTAAGTCTTTCAACATCACCTAGCATTACGTTGAAATGGTCTGTTTTCCTTCTCCTGAACGAATGAACATTTTTGCAGTACAAGTTTTTTTTTAATGGTGACATTATGTGGGACATGTCGTGCATTCTTTGTCTGTGTCTAAATCCATTATTTTACCAAAGAACAATTAAATAAATACATGACAGAGACCAGATTATTCAACAACACCTGTTTTATGGGAAGTAATCTTCAGTGTGCCCATATAAAATCCACTGCATTTTCTTTTTGCCTGGTGTAATCACAATATGTTGATTAAGTAAACAGGTTATATATATATAACATTAGAATTAGAAAAATAAAATAAGGCAGCTTATTAACAGGAAAACATGTACACAAGATTATACTTTTCAACCAGTATAAACTCGAGTTCAGGGACAAAGATTTCCACAGGCCTTTAATTTGAAATCAGTCTGAAATGTCAGGTGGCACAACCAGTAAGTTGCGTGGTGCATTCAGACCACATCACTCCTACTATCCTCTAAATGCTTAATAGTTCTAGGTTACAGGAGGTGCTGGTGTGCCCTCTTAGCGTTCAATGGGCAGAAGGCAGGAAACATCTTGGACCGGCGATTTAGCATCTCCAGTTAACCTGACTGCATGTCTTTGGACTGTGGAAGGAAACCGGAGCACATGGAGGAAACCCACACAGACACAGGGAGAACATGCAAACTCCAGAAATCCAGGCTCTTTTTGCTGTGAGGTGCGACCCACTGCACCGATGTTCCAACCCAGACAAGAACACTTCCAGAATCTTTGGTATATATGAATATGCATATCAAGTCCCTTTTAAAACTGTCATTTGTCCATGATGCATGTAAGTCTCACTAACACCTCACAGTGTTCACCTCTAAAATGTCCAAAGGGTACGAAATTTTTTACAGACATTGCCCCACCACCTCCCCCGTGTTGATTTCCACCTGATGAACTATTCAGCCTACTTCATTCGGGAAAACATACTGGGCTTGCTGACATTGCACTTGTCCTTTAAGCAGCTCTTAATGGAGAACAACTATTTCCCAAAGACAAAGCAGGTAACGAGCAGGTCTCCAGCAGTGTTCTGGGGACATGCCGCTCACACACTTGAAGCACGTCCCCTTTAAAACTGCCCACTCTGCGGAAAAGTAAGGAGTGGTATAGTGGCGTGTTTTTTCCCCACCCGTATTGCGTCAAGCCCTGCCTTCCGCGCAAGGATTGGCTAGCAGTGTACTCGATGTGGACGGACCGTTTATGAACACGAACCACCAGCCCAAGATGCGAGGCCCCACCAGCCAACCCCAGTGAGCGAGGTGGGGAGGGTTCCCGAATACGGGTGGGTAAAATAATAACGCGGTACAGTGCGGCTGAAACGCGTGTATCTTCAACCCAACCGTCTGCACCCCGGTCCTTGTTGGTATGCACAGCAATGCTTGACTGCAGATTCGATTGAACGCGTTAACTAAGAGCCTAATGGCCCTTCGTGATAAGCCAGGGTCGTCATATTGCGACAAAGACTGAAAAAAAAAAGATCTAAGCCCTCCTTTACAAAACCACTGCGATTTACCTGGAGGGTAGACAGGTAGGGGACAGGGAGCTGAGACGCAATGCTGACAACTGATGCACTGTCTGTTGAGGCTTTGCAGACACACTCCTTGATGCATGCTGCTTTCGATTTTGTGGCTTTGCTCATTTGTTAGCGCGCGCGACCACTCACTCTGTGTTCTGCATGGATGGCTGTCACTTGTATTAGCTGAGCTCAGGAGTGGTCCTTCTGATGAGGTCCTCAAATGAGTTTGCTCGGACACCCGTGAAGTTGGAAGCGCGTTATAAGTCACTGCTGCCTAAAACCCTCGTTTCCACTAAACTAACGTTCCTCAGAGAGAGAGAGAGAGACCTCCGCCTTCTCATTTAGACCATATACGAAATGCACCTTTGACGAGGCTACCATTACCATTTCTCGCCACCTGAAGCCCAGCAGGGCTCATGCACGCGCCGCTATTACGCGAGGCGCGCGCTCCTGATGTGTCCTCTTATTTTCCCGCTCTGTGCTCTTAACGCCTGGCCCCCCTCCCCTTCCCCCTCCAACCAAACTCTCCGTCTCCCCACTCTTCAGACAAACCTGCCGTGCGGAGTGTGTAGAGCGAGCCGCTCTGGTGGGAGGTGAGGACACACCCGCGTCCTGCCACTCTTGCTTCTTCCTCCTCCTCCCCTCCTCCCTCTGCACCATGCGCCCGCAGCCCGGGCATTGCCGGGATTGACGCCGCTGCACGAGCGTTTGGCGTTTCGCGTCCCGGAGCCTCGCGCCACTGTCCCCGTGCAGGAGAAACGGGCACGCGGAGGTAGAAGTTTATCCACAGAGGTACAGTACGAAAACCCGACCAAACAGCGCTTTTTAGACACTGAATGGAGTTTATAAGTCTTGTCAAGTTGCAGCCAGGTGTTCATTTCATAACAGCATGCACAGTTACCAAACCGGAGCATGGAGCCAAACGCATGGATGTATGGGGAGGAGTGGGGGGTGGAGGTGGATGGGGATGGGGATGGAGGTCTATGATTTGCTTGAAATCTATTTTCCTGCACTTTAATATTTCATTGCCTGCTGCTGTTGAATATTTCAGAGCCCACTAGCAGCAGCATTTGGGACCAGCATCCATGAGAAACTGCCCCCCAACGAATATGCTGCTTAAGTATTACTCGCCCTAGCGTTCGAGTAGTTCATAAAAAGTAAGGAAAGAGATGAATCGGCAGAGCTGGAATGAGGGGAAGGTGGGTGGAGGTTTTTTTTGGGAGGATGGGGGGGTGCAGCATGGCTGTGTCGTAGAGAAGGGCCTCTTTCGCATGACTGCACTGTGAGAGCCGCAGTGTTATATGAATGGGTATGATCCAGTGCAGTACAGCAGAGAATGAACTGACAAGGCTAAACGATAGACGAGCCTGCTCAGTGATGGTATGTGCTGCTCTCTCCAGCCGAGCACTGATTCCCACACAAACATTTTTACTTTTGTGTGTTTGGCCAGTTTTGTTGACTGATTTGAGATCTTGGTCAGATTAACCCTCCTGTCACGTTCAGTTGTAGGGAATGTGAATAGTGTTCCAGGGAATAATGATCCTGATGCATGTTTAACCGTCTATTTTTTTAAAATCATTTTTTTTTATTAATAAAAACCAAATTGCTTATGTTTCACATAAACATGAATTACACTGGATTGTTTTTAACAAAGTTTGAAACAGAAAAAGTTAGGGGTATTGGGTTTAAGGGTAAGACTGGGTAAGGAGGAGGGGTAAGGTTAAGGTGAAGGTTAGGGGTAATATTGGGTAAGGTTAAGGTGAAGGTTAAACGTAATGGTGGATATAGTTAAGGGTACGGCTGGTTAAGGTGAAGGTGAAGGTTAAGTCTGGGTAAGGTTAGGGTAAAGGTTAAGGCTGAAGTTCCGTAAGGTTAGGGTGAAGATTATGGTAAAGGGAAGGTCAAGGTTAAGGTTGAAGTGAAGGTTATGGGCAAGCATAAGATTTATGTTTTGTCATAGATGTGAACAGGAAGTTCTGGTCTAAACTTGGAGTTTTACTCTTATAGGCTCCACTTACTGCTGAGTCAAACTGATCCAAACATCAAGTGTTATAGAAACATGCAGGGGGCCACAAAGATGTTGCATTAATCCTGTTTATTTAACATTCTCATTACACTTATTAAACCCAGCAGAAAAAAAACTTTCAAGCCCCAAAAATGATTCAAAATATTTTTCTGTATTTTTCAAATTTGAAGCTACTCAACTTTACCGGCAACATAACAGGAGTGTTAACGTAAAGGGGTCTGACAAAGCACTCAGCCCATTCATTTATTCAGGTCTTTGTATTGGGTTCACCTGTCAGCATTCTCATATATTTGGAGCAAATCTTTTTTAATTCTGGCGATGATCATGGTGTTGCATGACTTGATACTGTAAATAGAGCCAATAGAGTTAATAGAGTTATTCAACTTAAAATGATCACTTAATACGAAAAAATGTCATTTTAATGATTCAGTTTGTCAGGCTGTCTGTGTGGTGTTGCTGGAACAGTTACATTGGTCAGTATAATTAATAAAATGTCCAATCTTCACCCTAAGGACATCTCAGCCTTGCACATTGTCACAGCTTTGCATTGCGAGGACACAATGCACTGTTACATGCCTATTAACGTAGATGGCATTCACATCCCTTCTGAGAAGAGGATGCCATTGTTGTTGTTTCTGTTTTTCACATATGTAATTAAAGATGAGAAAAATCAGTTTAAATTTAAGATGAACTGACATGAAAGTTTTATTTTATATTCCTCACAGATTTCATTAAAAAGTGAATTACAGTGTAGGTTTTGAACTTTCTCTCTGCTTGCTGTATTTCAGTGAATCCTGCAGCGGCACACTGTGGCCCTCAATCCCGCATAGTGTTTGGCCCCCTCCCTCCCAGACTCAGTCCCTCCGTTTTCCCACCCTGTGGTCCCCAGCTCAGGTGAAAAGTGCAGGCCTCACCCTCCTGCATAATGACGGTGGCCACGGGCGACCCCTCGGACGAGGCGGCGGCGCACCCGGGCCACCCTCAGGACTATGACCCCGAAGCAGAACAGGAATGCTGTGAGAGAGTCGTCATCAACATTTCAGGTCTCCGCTTTGAGACACAACTCAAGACCCTCTCGCAATTTCCAGAGACTTTGCTGGGGGACCCCAAAAAGCGCATGAGGTACTTTGACCCTTTAAGGAACGAGTATTTCTTTGACAGAAACCGTCCGAGCTTTGACGCCATCCTCTACTACTACCAGTCTGGTGGAAGGCTACGACGCCCCGTAAACGTGACTCTGGATATATTCTCTGAGGAAATTCGGTTTTACGAGCTCGGAGAGGAAGCTATCGAGATGTTCAGAGAGGACGAAGGTTTCATCAAAGAAGAGGAGAGGCCTTTACCTGATAATGAGTTCCAGAAGCAGGTGTGGCTGCTATTTGAGTATCCAGAAAGTTCAGGACCAGCAAGGATTATAGCCATCATATCTGTCATGGTGATTCTTATATCTATAGTCAGCTTCTGCTTAGAGACCTTGCCTATCTTCCACAATTACAATACTAACTCCACCACCACCGACACTTCCACCTATTTCACCGACCCTTTCTTTATCCTGGAGACACTCTGCATAATATGGTTCTCCTTTGAGTTCCTGGTTCGTTTCTTTGCCTGTCCCAGCAAAGCCAGCTTCTTTGTGAACATAATGAATATGATCGATGTGGTGGCCATCATCCCCTATTTCATCACACTAGGAACAGAACTGGCAGAAAAAGCAGAGGATGGTCAGCAAGGGCAGCAGGCCATGTCTTTAGCCATCTTGCGAGTCATCAGGCTGGTGAGGGTCTTCAGAATCTTCAAGCTCTCTCGACACTCCAAAGGACTCCAAATTTTGGGCCAGACCCTGAAGGCCAGTATGAGGGAACTTGGCTTGCTCATCTTTTTCCTATTCATTGGAGTCATCCTCTTCTCCAGCGCTGTCTACTTTGCTGAGGCGGACGAACCCGAATCCCAGTTTTACAGCATCCCCGATGCCTTTTGGTGGGCTGTGGTTTCCATGACGACAGTCGGCTATGGAGACATGGTGCCGACCACTATCGGCGGGAAGATTGTTGGTTCTCTCTGTGCCATTGCTGGTGTACTGACCATTGCCTTGCCTGTTCCTGTCATTGTCTCAAATTTCAATTACTTCTACCATCGCGAGACAGAGGGCGAGGAGCAGGCCCAATATCTCCAGGTTAACGCCCCCAAAGCTGATTCCCAAGAGGAACTTAAAAGAAGCCGAAGCGGTTCCACCATCAGCAAGTCTGACTATATGGAGATCCAGGAAGGTGTGAACAACAGCAACGAGTACTTCCAAGAGGAGGAGCTCAAAAAAGGCAATTGCACTCTGGCCAACACAAACTATGTCAATATTAAGAAAATGCTCACAGATGTGTAATCAACCAGGATTACGTTCATGAACAGAGACGGCAGCCATTAATAGACATTTTGAAACTCTAAAGCAATGCACTAAAGATTATCATAAAGCGATAGAGCTATTGACATGAGATTTACAGGTTCACTCAGAGACCTCAAGAACAGACCGGCCCTCTATGAGAACCATATTCAAATATTGATCCGAGTCTGCATGCAACTGTCTTTTGTCTTTGCGACTCTTGTTCAGAAATCCCAATCGTCCCACAATAGTAGCCAAATGGTAGAACCTACAGGAGGAAAAACAACCATCGTCAACCATCACCACTCAAGCATCCTTCCCTCAAAATTCATCTCCTCGCTTCTCCAAAGAAAGTGTCATCTGTGTGCTTCTCCTGCTGTAAGGAACGTGAGACCTCACAGGGGAGTGTAATAATAATGAAACTAGAATATACGAACAAGAACTTCCTCCATTACTGCTGCTGTTTGTTACAAAAGTCTAACAAAATGCTAACTGAAAATGATAATCCACACAATGCACCCAGATAATAGTTGTTTCAGCTCTGAGCCAGTGATTTTCTATTGTTTCATCATTACGGTACAGACTGAGAATGTCCTTTATAAGTGTCAGCTTCTGGTTTGAGCACCCACAGTAGCCTAAACAGACCACATTAACATTTATGCTTACACGAAGGCAAGTCTTACTGAAAAGCTTTTTAGACAGACTGAATGTTTCACTGCCCTAATTTATGTTCATGGTGATGTACAGTAGTTTGTTTGTCACATATTTACCAATTGCAGGTCGCTTGCTGTTAGCTTGTCACTTCTTTGCTAATGACACATTCTAGCAGACTGGCTAGATTACACAGGCCAACTCCTTGCATTGTTTGAGGACACATTCGCCCAGACATGCAGCAATGTGAAAGAAGTTTAGGAGAGACGGCTCAGATTTTGCCCAGGTTAATACCGAGATTATCTTGCAACTAAACAAGCCATATGTAGTTTACATTGTACGGTACCCGAGCAAACTATATCAGACAATACATACAACAGATTTGTAGCATTGGTATTGTTTGTTTATGCACTGACTGTACTTTTCGACTTTGCCTATCATCCTGTAAACATTTCCAGATGTTAAAACATTTTTGGTGCAGTTTAGGACAAGATATTACATCTCCCATTTTCTGGCTTTAGAGAAAAAAAAGTGAGTAGTGCTAATATTCTGGTGTTGCATGACATTAGCAGCATGAAATTTAGACATACCAGCTATAACTGCGTACATATGTCCCTCAGAACCAAATCCTGTTCTGTTCTCAATATCCTTTGTATTGTTTTAATTGTTTTAATTTTATGTTGTTTAATTTTTTAATTCATTTATTGTTTATACTGTATTTGCTTGAACTTTGCTTTATAACACTGACATAACCACATGGAAGGTGTCAAGCAGTTTAATGCATTGTTATTTTACTGGACATAATCTGTCAACACATATTAGATTTGATTAAATTCAACTGTACTGTCATTGTGCAGATTACAGATACACAGCCAATGAAATGCCAATGCATCAATCCAGAAGTGAAAAATAGAGGATCATTTTCATATGAAACACAGGTAACCATGGCAAACGATGCTGAAGTCACAATATGTACAATAATGGACAGTGGAGTGGTGGAAAATACAGATGTTGGTATAAACATATTATACATATGTAGAGAGAGAGTGGAGAGAATACAGTGTAGGTTGTATGCACTGTGAGAGCACATATGTAATGGTAAGTGTGCAGAGTAAAAGATACATGACAGTGAGTTCATACAGTATGTGCAGTAACCGCAGCTAAGAATAGTGCAGTAACACCTTATATGACACCTTCTGTGACACAGTTATGTCAGTATTATGTAGCAGGTTTAGGCAAAGTGTTATTGTTTTTTTCTTCTTTTTTTTCCTTACTATTTAGGAAATATGATGTATATATATATATATATATATATATATATATATATATATATATTTTTTTTTTTTTTTTTTATTATTGCATTTCCTGGTTACTGTATGTACTGGAAATGATGAACCTGAGCACTGGTGCTGCCTTCAGTTTACACGCACAGTAACCTAGTCAGTGGGAGATCAACTGCACACAGCTGCACTAAGTTGATGCTGCACACTGCAGTAGCTGCAACTGCTGGGTGCCAGTCCTTCTAGTACCGCTTGACCTTCGCACTGCGTCTGCAGATAAGCGTGATGTCCTTTTCGTTCCTCGTCTGACAGCCTTTCACCTGTGTTGCAGGTGTCTCCATGTTTTTTTTTTGTCAGGTTTTGGATGGACTATCTGCACTTACTGCACATTTAATTTCTGTTCATTTAGAATTCACATGTAACTGAGTTTTTCAACCTGGAAGCATCATGTGCCAGACGTAACAATGGCAAATGTACCTCTGTGAATAACTTTCTTTTTTTTCATTGCACATTTAGCACTTTTATAAATGGATGATTCACAAAACAGCATCATCACATTGGTTGCAGGTGCTTTTTTATTTTATTTTTTACTTATTTATTTCTTTATTTTAAGGTATTATACTGAGGTATTAAACTAAACGATTTAGGCGTTTCAAGGTTTTTGTTGGAGCACTGAATGTCTTAAGGTGTTAGTTCATTGTTAAGGACTGGAAAAATGCCTGTCAACACTTCTTGTCTTATTGTGTATTTCTGTTTACAGCACTATAGAATACAGCCATTTCATTGTCTGAGATCTGCATGTGCGATGTTGTAGAGAAAACCATTATCATCTAACCAGTTTTCTTGTTTTTGCCTGTGAGGCTGGCCAAATAATTTGAATACCTGAGTATTTGTTCGTTATGTTCGGTATAGGTTTCTCTTTTTAGTGTCCACACGCCACAAAAAATGCACCCTGAATTCAATTTTGATTATTTTGAAATCAGGAAATGCCTGAACAGTTAAAGAGGACAGTTATTTTTAATATGGAACGTATTAAAGGAACAATATGTTATATATTTATTGTACTAAAGCATCAAATAAGCATGATATGTCATCAGAGTTTAAGAAAACATGCAAAACTGAAACACTAGCATCTTTCACTAATAGTTCTGTAGCTGGTTTGTTCTTGTTTAAAGTTTACTATTAAGGAGTGGAGACTCCTGTTTGTGTTGTGGGATGTGATCCTGCTTACTACCCATTTTCTAATACAACACCCCAGGTTGCCAGATATGACATAATATAACACATTTTCCCCAAAAAAAACAGCATGCTTAAACCACTGCAACAAACAACAAACTGGATCAACAGAGTTAACGTTATACTTAACTGACTTAAATAGCCTCAACTTCTTTATGAATGGTCCATGACCAGAGATGTAATAAAACACAAGGAAATTTTGGTGACGCAGTTAGAAGATAGAGACAGCATAGCTTATAAGGACCTTAAAATGAATGCTAAGCTGATGTTTGTTGGAGCTGCCCTTAACTAATTTATCATGACTACTAATGAGGATCAATAATCAAGTAACATTCAAGTATTTGCATTCATACTGGGTGGTCTGACACAATATTTTTGGTTAACCACATCATGCTAGCACAACTAACTCCATCTGTTAACACTGCTATCAGTCACAACTCCACAGCGTTTATTTTGGAGCAATAGGCTTTTGTTTTCGGGATAACAGGCTTTGTCTCCATACATAGCTAGTTATGCATCTACCACAGTCCAGATGAGCTGGTTTACAATTTGCAAAACAATAAAAGCATAGCCCATAAACTGATCATCTTACAGTGCAACCTGCCATTGTCAAAGTTTAATGTTGTGCTGCTTGCACTTGCTTGTGTCCCCAATCTGGCAACCTGTGTGAGTTTGATGCAGAAGGGTGGGCGCAGACAATTCTCTCCAATATTTTGAATTTGGCCTGCAGCACCCATTTTAATTGCTTGCTCTAAGTATTACATATTGTTCCTTTAATTATAGCTGGTGTAGTTTAGAATATATTATAAATGTATGCCTGGCATGCACATCACATCGCCTCAAACTGCAACAAACTGCACTGCTTTCCTAAAATAAATAATATTTGTGTTTAGAGGTTGGTATACCACAGAGGCACGATGAGTTTAATGCATCATTAAGTTCAGGTAGCCAGTCCACACTACCTCCAACTCTATCACGTAACTGCTTCAGCAATATTCATCCTTTTTAAAGTTTTCCTAATAAAATATGTTTACAATATTTTAAAAACATGACAGCACAAATGCCAGTCCTTGTTATTTTCAACAACATAGCAATCACAAGTTGCCCCTGTATCAGATAAGGGCAGACTTGAAGCATCATTAGTACAGCACAGGAGCTGCCCTGAAGGGACCACCACTTTAAAAGCAGGCGTTGATTGAATATGTGCTTTTATTAAGCAACAAGCTGACAAAGCTGGTATATAATCACTTGCTTTGGTCCTGAGTGTTTGTTTGTTTGTTTGTTAAGTTTTATTAAGTGAACTCTTTTAGCACTTCACACAGTGCTAGCAGAACCTGCAACGTTAGAAGACATGAATCCCACTGCTCAATTATGCACAGTGTGCTTTGTGTGTGTGTTTGTGTGTTCAGCATGCGTCGTAAACCGTGTATATGTGCAGTGCTCCATCAAGTTTCAGAACTCCTAGCCAGCTGTGTTCCTGAGGCAACACGAGCAGCTTAGCTTAGCTCCAACCTCAAAGTGTGTTCAGATTAATGCAGACCCCTGGCTAATACATATATATGCACATATATGTTTATATATATATATATGCAGCATTATGTGCAAATCTGCACACACATGTGCCACTCAAACGCACTGCTCACTTTCATATACTGGCTTCAGAGAATAGCTTTAGGACATATGCATAGGCATCCTAGACATGTAGCTTATACCTTGCCATCATTTCCATCTATGAGAACTAGCCACTGTAGTACCCTCTATGATACAGCCATTTTTTTTTACAAAAAGAAAAAATAATGTTAATAACTATGGACTATGGAGAACAAAAGAAGAAACCCAGTACCTTCTATGGTTCTGAATGAGATGCACTTTAACTACAATAAGAGGACAATCTACTGACTGAGCTCTACGCATATAACCTTTCCAAATGTTCATTGCTGTCTTAAAGCAACATCAATAATGAAAATGAAAAAAATGAAAACTACCTGTGTTTGCATTTTATTTTACTATTTTCTTGCCATCTCTTTAGAGTGTGTGTGTTTTTGTGCGTGCATGTGTGCAGGTGTGTGTGTGTGTGTGTGTGTGTGTGTGTGTGTTTTTGTGTGCGTGTGCAGCAATAATTTGTAAAGTGTATGCCAGTTGTGTGTTTTTATTAACATTTATTTCTGGGTTTTTTTTTTTTTTTTGAGGGTTCCCCAATCTATTCCACTCCCACACTGCTATGGCAGTTCTTACGATGGTGTTAGTTCTTCTGTATCAGTTTGATTCAGAGTCTGGTCCTGAAAGTCAGGTATAACAAGTTGGTAGACTCTGTCTACCTTTACAAGCTAGACTGCAGCAGGACATTTTGGAGTAGTAAGGTTTTACTGTTGTAGCTCTCTGTGTGTTGTGTGAAGAATTTCCAAGCTTGCTGGTAGGCAGACAGTAAGTACCATCTAACAGGACAATGCCACCTTCTAACAGGGAAAAAGTTTCTCTCTCTGGCATGTACTTTGGGCATTATAACTAGATGCTCAAAATGCTACATAAGAGCGTCAGATGCCTGTGTTTAATATATTTAATTTAATGAATGACAAAAACGTATTGCACAGCATTGTTAGCTTAGTAATAACATGCTATTAGAAACCTCATAGAGGTTCTAACAGAAATGAGTATTATAGTAAATATTTAAGACTAGGTTTCGACCTTTAGGGCATGAACGGAAGGCCTAGCTTATTTAACACTGTTTTCATTTGCATATACAAATACATAAGAGAAATACTTTATTGACATGTAGGCCTATATCGTATGAATGGCCCAGTGTCCTTGCAATCCTGCATGTGTATGTGTGAGGGAGAGAGTGTGAAAGTGTGTGCTACACGCCCAACAGAACATCTTCCCTCTGTATTGTCGTGCATTGTCTGAATGTCACGGCGGTGCTCTGAGCAAGCTTTGAACTATCATTTGGATAATTTTAGAAAAGGAATCGTGGTGCGGCCGCAATGTTTCACGGCACTGTGAGACAATCCAGAGAGCTTCTTCACTGCCGTTATTATTAGTCTATCCTGTGGGAAGCTTTTGTAGTGGCTGATCTGTTCGGCAGGAGAAACCTGTTAAAAGCCTTTCGGCATCTTTGGCGGCTTTAAGCGCGCAGTATGTGTCCCTGTGTACTTTCATAAGGGAGAACAGTGAGTGCTATAAATAGAGCCTTCATTGAGCAGAACAAGAAAGACTGAGGGATGGGAAAAGGGGTGTGTAGGGGAGAAATAGAGGAAGAGAGAGATAGAGAGTGATGTTCAAAGGCATGCTTTGAGGAGATGAGAGAGGGGAGAAAGAGAGAGAGGGTAGTGGAGAGGGGTGTTGACGGAATATTCAGGGAAGACAGGAATAGATGAAAGAGCGAGACAGGGGGAGGCAGGGAGGTGTGGAAATGAATATGACACCTCCATGCAACGTTCATCGTGAGGCAGAGCTCGCACCATGCTATAAATTTTTGTTAACACCGCACTATAAATTCCGTCCACCAGTCAATGTGGCCCTCTTCCTCTGTAGACGAAGCACTGATTGGCCCATCCTGTTTTTGTGCTATGTATGTGCGACAAACAGCTATTCATATATCAATCATGCTCTGGCTTTCAGATTGGCTGGTTCATGTTTTGACATAGCTTGTGCTGAGAAACTGGAGGAGGAGGAGGGGGAGGAAATGAAGACGTTGGAGGTGAAGGAATCTTGATGAAACACATTTTCAGCATTTACAGCTTAATGTCTTTCTGGCACATATGTGTAATATGGTCAGTTCATATGAACGGTCATTTCAACACCTTTCCCGGTATTTCCCTGAACAGGAAAACCCACTGACCTCCTCCAGGTACCAGTAGGCAGACAGTCATTGGCTGCTCTCTGACTTCCACTGTAATTGCTTTTTGGGTCACCAGGTTTACTGTACCTTCCTGTATTGTCGTCTGTGAGGTGTGAAAGATTCGCTTTTAGTTTAAATATGCCTTCACAATCCCATCACCTCCTATTAAAATTCCTCCTATTAAAATCCTTACACAGATTAGACTGAAAACACTGTAGTGTTGCTGTCACCATGAGCATACAGCTATAGCAAAGCTCCAGCAGCACATAAAGCAGGCTACAGGTTCCAGTATGTTCTCTGAACTGCTTTTCAGACAACGCATAGGGAGCAGTGCTGCTGAGGGATGCTGAAGGAAGGAGCGTCTATTGGCTCTCCTTTAGTGCCCCCTAGAGGTGTTCTAGTGTATAATATAGTCCAGTACCTTTCATCTCCCCTCTGAAGTACACAGGGCAATTCTCTTTCGAATAAAGGTTGGTTTTCAAATCAGCACAGCATTTGGAAAGTATTTATGCAGTGTAAATCTCTAATAGGCTGCTTTTTTCGCAGT
>JAMWET010000674.1:520000-552500 GCA_024036415.1 Prochilodus magdalenae | reverse complement strand
ACCGGGGACAAAGTGAGTGATGAGGGCAGAAATATTTTATAAGCCAATAAAAGAGAAGGTGTCACAGAGGTCAGCAGAGACTGTGAAGGGCAACTGATACAAGAGATATTCCAGTAGCAGCCAAGCACAAAAACTGCTGGATGCATGCTTAAATATTAGATAATACACAGATTTGCAGAAACATTGCACGTTATCTGTAAAGCATTCAAGAAACCAATGATCTCATTTTTATTCATATATGGCATTATCCATGGATATTATTCAGCATTTGAAAAATGATCTAGGTCTTCATCCTGCTCCTGGGGACCCACTGGCCTGTACAGTTAATGGCCCAACACATCTGATCCAGCTCATCAACTGATTATCAAGCTCTCCATGAACTGGATCAGGTGTGTCGGTTACAGGGAATACTTGAAACAGTGCGGGCAGTGGGTCCCCGGGAGCAGGATTAAGAAACACTGACCTAAAGAAATGGGAAAGGATTGATTCCATGAGTGTCCGGGTCATTTGAATTTGTGCAGTCTCAGGTTTAGAAAGTTAATTCAATTATTTAAATACTACTTTCCTTTTCATTTTAATGAATTACACACTCACTTCTTATTTAAGTGAATCTGGTTAAATGAGTTAAATTAATTATACACAACCAATAAACAACCACCTTTGTAGCTATTTTACGATGGCCTTTATAATATCTCAAAGCATATAACGATAAGCTGTTTAACAGTAAACTTCCTAATCAGCTGACAATGTGACCGTGAGGTTTTCGGTTTGACCCTGTAACCCCACCGCTTAGCACAGTTAACATGAAAAACGTGCATTGTAAAATTCTCATGGTCATTTGTTTATAGAGTGCTTTACCCTTCTGTAAGTGAATTGGCCTGGATAAAATCAATACTTCATTTTATTACCTGCAGTTCTAGTCGGCCCAATCGATTGTGCAGAAGAGAAGGGCAGGATGGTCCAGGTTAAACGGAGAGTCCCTGAGCCCCACAGCACAAAGATGAGGTGATAGGCCGGTGATATATATAGACACCCTCTACGGTTCAATAGACTATAACTTGTTTTAGTCATGAGTAAGATGTCACACACAGAAAAGTACCAGTGGTCATCAGTCATTTATCGTTAAACTGTCCGTTTCACGTCAAAGCAAATTTCCGTTTTTTTTTATTTGATGTACTATATAAACTTAACATTTCTAAATATACCGTTCACTCTACAGTCCATATGATAACAGAGCTTTAAATAGAGCCTAACTTGTGATGTCACAACCATAAACACATTTACATATGATGCTCGCTCACAGTTGTCAGCGGTTGAACTCTCTCTTCCAGACCAAACTGTTAGCGCTTTTACGCACATGTAATTAAACCAAGACGAGCCTTATCACTGTCCCTGACTGATCAAACAGCCATGACTGCGGACATTCAGCGAGCAGTGATGACTTTCATCACTTCATCTTCAGTGATGAGTCCCACTTTTGTCTGGGTGGAGACGGACAACAGTCTGTGTGTGGAGGCATCGTGCCAGGATGAACGGTTGGTGGTCACGCATCACACATACAGAAGGTCTGTTGTCCCTCCACCTCCACCCCTACCACACAATCTGCAGGAACTGTGTGAAAATATTTAAGCTGCTCGGGGTTATCACAGCACACTATTAGGAACCTCTACAACTCCATGCCGAGTCGTATGCATGTTGAGTTAGCAAACATGGCGGCCCACCACATCTGTATGCGTAGCTCAGAAAATATTAATCACGTCAGTCTACATTCTTCATCATTCATTGTTCCTGGTAACCTTTATCTTCCTTCCCAATAGCACTGCAATCCAACACTTCTATCTGGGTGCAACTATTCTTTCGATGATAAGTGTATGAGTGGAGTATTGTGCTGTTCCTGGCTATTAGGAAGCAACGTATAATTATACATTTTCAAAGCAGTCAGGCCTTCAAATGATGTGAATTAAAGTTTATTCTTTATGAGGTCACTTTGTTCTCTACATATCAACCTGGACTGCTTTTAGAACACTGTGTGCTTAATTTCACTTGTGAACAGGTCAGTCAATCAGAAAAGAGGTCACTTCGGTACATCATTCTACAAGGTACAGTGAAGAAAAACAGTCTGTTTAATACAAAGAAGAGCTTGAGAAATGGTCATGTAAAAATAGATGTTTGCTACAAAAAGATACCGACATTAAAGCCTCCTTAAGGAAAAAGGAGAATATGGGCTTATTAAGTGTTTTAGCCTCAACAGTATTTAATCTCTAAAGTCTGAGAAAAAAGTACATGCGTCTGCAATAAAGTTGTTCCAGGAACAAAAAAAAAAACAAAAGAAAGTGAGCCTTTATGCTGCTGGCAGCAACAACTGGTGTGAAACAGCTTGCCGTTTTGTGAAACTGTGCCTAAGAATACCACCCCACCCTATAGTCACACACTGGAAACCTAGGATGAGGGCTATAACCACAGCTCCAGCTCCAATTAGACCCCTCCTATACTCAGATCGATTCTACTGGGGAATTTCCACGCACCTCATGCTCGACTTCGTTTACCCAACATGCACAGCGTGGGTGTACACAGCCCAGAGAGTCATACTGGACCATAGGCTAGACAGATGGTGCCACAGTGGGAGGCGGGTATGGAGGTGGAGAGGCTGGGGCTAGCGGCCCGGTGCCTGCGAGTGATGCTGTGGGATAGGCCGTGCTGTGTGAAACACTAATTAAGGACAGTGGGGGGAGGAATGGAGCTGCCAGACTTCTGAGAGATCTGACATGTGTCTATCACTCTATGGCCAGCATATTATTGTTTCCGTTACCAACCTTCATGTCTCCAAAATGGTGTAGCCTATTTAGTGGAAGGAACTTCTTTGTAAAACTGTATTGTGACAACATCTGTTGTAAAGAGCACTATATAAATTACTAGTGACTCGACTTGAATGGTGTTCCTACATTTAATATGGATTAATGATCCCTCAACTATTGTTTGCTATTGATATTATGGTGCATATCGTCGCTGTCCAAAGAAAAACAAGTATCTCCAAAATGGCAACTTTACAGGAGAGGCCAAAAACCACATTCAATTTTAATGCAAGTCTATGGGACCAGACGTCTTTCCAAACACTATTGGGCCATTTCTGTTGGTCCATTCATCATGCAATTCCCACACAGTGTAAACAGCAGCTGCTGTGTTCAAATGATGCATAAAAGCCAAAATGGACAAAACTGGAGATACATTTTTTTCATTGGACAGCGACGATATTAAGGTTGCAAATAGCAATAGCGAGCAGACAGGCACGCGTCTCATGTTGCTTTTGTTTAGGCCAACATAGAGGGCTGTTGCTATCTACTAACCACTTGTAGCACTTGCCTAGTTTTAAAGAATGCTACTGTGTAAAACCCCACCAGAAGCTAGCAAGCGTAGACTCATAACATCACCACAAGCACCATTTAAAGACATGAAGTAACCCAGGGATTAAAAGCAGGGGTGGGGTTACAGAACTTGAACCATGATAGGTGATGGGTCAGCCGTCTGAGTCACAACTAGAACTAGCCCTGGGGTTTGTTTAGGGTCTGGCTAATGGTCCTAGATATACAAACAGTATAAAAATATACAAACAAAAAAAATATTGTATATTTAATTTATATATTGACCGATGAATTGAACTGCAGATGTCCACAGTTTTCACTTATTAAAACAACACACTTCTTAACAAGTTCATTCCTGGTAATACCCACATGAGTGCTTTGGTTACCTTAATACATACAGGGCACCAAACAACTGAGTAATCTACTTCTACGGTTGTAAATATATAGTTGCATATTTTTTTTATCTGTATAATCTATTTATTTCTATGCTTATTTACATATCCCCAAAACCATCTCCAAAACAATAAGACATTGTACCAAATTCTCCAGCATGTACTGTGCTGCATTTTAAACAGCCCTGGTTCTGTTATCAAAACTGTGTTACAGAAACTGAGTATACAGCTCCCACAGGATTCTGCCAGGGAGAAGACCTAGAAGATCCTTCCACACATTTAAAGTGACGCTCTGGACCAGATCCAAGTGTCTCTATTGCTCTGCTTAGAGGATCGTGCCCATGGGGGGGTGGGGTGGGGTGGATTGGGAGTGGACCTCATCAGAAACCCGCAGAGCAATCTTATTAATGGGTGCGTCACTGCAGTGCATCTGCAGCCAGGTCCTTTTTACTTAATGAAGGATGTTTAAAAAAAAGGGATATTTAGTTGTCCGTCAAAGCCTCACCATTCATTTGTCAAGTTATTCTTAGTTTTTATTTCTCTCAAGATTCAATGTACTTTTAGAACAAGGATCAACATTATGATATCATAAACAATGATTTGGTAAAACTGCAAAAAATAAAAAATCCCAAATCAGGGGTGGTCCAAGCACTGACTCCTGAGGAATCCCACACTCACGGTAAGTTTAAAATAGAATGTGCACGAGCGTAGCAAAATGCTTACGGTGTAGCCTTATTTACTATCAATGGGTTCTATTTTGAGACAGTAATATTGGTCTGCCCTGAAACCTATGTGTATGGAAGCTATGCCCTTGCTGAATGAAGATGCAAGATCACTCTTCCGGCCAATATGACAATATATCATCACTTATGACTCTGTCAAGTCATTTAACTCGGAATTACTGTAATTAAAAAAAAACCTACATTTTAAATGAAGCCAGTCAGTTTCTGAGTAGAGAGTTTTTGAGCCATTTCTTGCCATTTGTGCTGCACACAGATTCATTTGTCTTACACACTTAACCCATCAGTGAAGTGAAACATCCACTTACACACACACACACACTAGAGAATACACATACTAAGGGGCAGTGAGCACACTTGCCCAGAGCAGCCCTATCCACGGCACCAGAGGAATGTTTGGGGCCTTGCTCAAGGGCACTTCAGTCGTTACTGTCAGTTCGGAAATCAAACTGGTGACCTTCTGTTTATTAGGCTGGTTCCTTAACCTCCAGCCCATAATATTTATGGAAACGCTAAGAGATAGAAAAGGAGATATTCAGAAGAAGGGGGATGGCCGTTGTATTAGATGCACCGAGGCCCATGTAAGCTGTCAGCATGACTCCACTGGCATTCCGACTTTGCTCACATTGCATAGCTGGAGATGCAAGATAACAGTCATGTTTTAACTCAGCTAAGTTTACAAGTGGACTAAAGAATGCTTTCCTGCCTTGTGTCACTAGTGGCATGAAACACATTACTCCACTCCTCTTTCTCACACTGAAAGTCACATTTATTTACAGACCGGGGGGAAATCTGTCTGATTGGTAGAGATTTTCTGCCTCCACATCTTCTTTCAGTAATGATCCAGCAAGACAGGAAGCCAAGCAAGGCTGCAGTATAGATTTAGTGCTTTCTCTCTCTCTTTCTCTCTCTCTCTCTCCCCCTGGCTCTCAATGTGGATTCGTGACTGAACAAGCCATTCTGTTAATCTGACAAACCCTATCCTGCTGGCACAAGTTCTGCTTGAGTTGGCAGGGGTGTCCAGACTGAAATACTGTGAGGCCCCCTATGTTCAGAGAAATTCGGACTTAGAATGAGAGATTTTTGTCCTGGAATATGATGCTGCATTAATTGTATTCCCTCCTCCCTCCGCGTTTCGGCTTGATGTGCATAAACAAGCTCAAATGAAAACCCCATAGCTGTTTATGTGACACAAGAAAACTGTCAGCTTTGGTTGTATCAGCTCAATAAAATATTGACTCATGAGTTCATTCAGCAAGTGCAGCAAACCAAAGTCAGGCTTTGCAGTGCAGTGTGATATTCCAATAATGAAACACAGTTAAAATTCTAATCTTAAGGCCCACATTCTATGCACGTTCAAGTGATGTGCTGGATTAGATCCCGACATCTTTAACGCAATGTTTAGCTGTCTGTAATGATCTGTACGAGGAATTTGGTGTCATCTTCGGATGTATGCATGCAAAGAAAGTAATGCTTTCAATTTGATTAGCTTAATGTGTATGTTATCTCAGCTAAAATAAACACATTATGTAAAATAATGCTTGCATGACCTTGGGCTCATGGAGGCCCTTGGAGGGACACTGTGGCTGTGATAAGAGAGAATTTAAAATAGTATAAATTGAGTTGTTGTGGTTCAGCTAAAGATATGTTTGTGTTGCTTGTGCTATTTTGAATTGGGTTGTCAGATGCTAATAGCAAAAGAGGCAGCAGCACGGTCGTCTGGACAGCAAGGACTTGCTATCGGAGCCCTAGCCAGCTGGCAGCCCTTAGTTTGGAAATTAGGTGGGTCTGTGCATCTACCATCTACAGTGTGTGGTTAGAAATGACCTGCCCGCTTCCTGGCCGTTATGGCTTGAATGCACAGACTTGTTTTTCTCTTTCAAGATGTGTCAAAGAGCATCTGTAACAGATATCCATTCAGTATTTATTACTACTTCTAACACAACCTCTCATCCTCCCACTGCGAATCAATATTTGGGTGACTTTCAAGTTCTTCTCATCTTATGAAAGATTCACCGTGCACAAGTCAGCATTTCTGTGACCTGGTCAAAACCTTTACAGAGTGGTTTGTTTAAAGAGCATATGAAGATTAGTTTAAAGAATATGGAAGATGTAAATACATGTATTCTTCTTTAACCCCTTAAAGGACAGGTCCAGACCTGCATTCCTCACTCTCAGGACTACACACCTTACTTATCACCTCCATAGTGGTTAACCAATAGTTCAGTTGTAGTATAGATGATGCCTACATGTCTTGTAGTGTATAAATACTTATTGCAAGTATGTGGTAGGAAGTCGGTGAAGTACTGTATAAAGAATTAATGTAGTGTGTACAGGTGATGAGTTGTAGTAGAGTTTACTATTGTAGATACTGTAGATGAGTTTATTATGAGGCATTCATGTTTAACTGTGTTGTTTATGAGCTTGTAGTGTGCACTATAGTATTTTGTACTATATAGTATGTAGTATGTAGTATTTTGAATGGCCCTGTCAGATTAAATATGCTGTTGATTTTTGAATCTAAAATGTACAAATGTTATGGCACAGTTCATATTTTCTATTTTAAGTTTTCCAATAAGTCTGATTCCCCAGACAAATACTTATGGTGCAGTAAAGTTCTACTGTCTACTTTTTTAAAGATATATAATAAACAAAACTCCCCATCCCATTTCACATGTAAATTCCTTCTGCCATTCATCTATACCATCTATACCATCTCAATTCTATCTACCATCCAAGAAAGTCTTTTCTATTTTTCTGTATTTCCGTTTTATGGAAAACATGTGATCCCACAGGCTGTTAGGATGTGCTGCTGCTGTTGCTTTACATTCTGCATTATGTTCCATTTCACAAAAATAACCAGACTCACTCAACCAGCCTTCATATTCACCATTTCCATCAACCTTACCATCACAGCTGCCATTTCAGATATGGCAGTATCTAATAGACAGGGCACCTGATTCATCGGTCTATGCTTCTTTTATCAACAGCTGGATATTTCTTGTGGTTTTTAAGGTCTATGTTAATCTATAGAGCTGCTTTACAGCCACTAAACTGAAACATAACTTGAAATGCTAACATTAAATTGAAATGCTTATCAACATGCTAGCAGAATTTAGCATTTAAAAGAATAAACAAAAGCTATTCTCAATTACATTTTCTGAATAAACATTGCTGTGTAATGATATGCTTTGCTGGCACATCCTCTGGATTTGGTGACTATATCCTCTGAGCTTTTAGAGCTCAAAGGGTGTTATGGCAATACTGTGTACTGTACGTGTTGAGCGTGGCATAGTGAACACAACACCTAACTCATACCCTCCACTGAGACAGGCAATAAGAGGTTTGATCAGCAGTGATCATCTTTATTTCTTCATATAGGAGCTTATTAAGCAACATAAGTCACTGCTTACAGCTTCAGGGCTTTTAGGGGGGGTCCCAAACAACTTACTATTAATACTGTACTGTTATGGTGTATGATGTTCAAGTGAGGGATAAAAAAAGCAAGTGGTTAATCAAGTGGAGGAAAATAACTGACCAAAAGGCTTTTACAGAGTTAATGTCTTCATTTTTGCCATTTAGTGAACATGAACACGAAGTACTGTATCTGGGGTCTCTCTATGGAAGCACCATACACATATTCATTTTTCCACAACCGTTAACAACTTTTACTAGATACCCAGGTGTGTGTGCGCAAGCAAAACATGAGAGACATGAGGAGGCGTTGCCAGAGACGGAGAAAGAACTTGCCACTGCCACCAGATTTAAATCAAACTGTGCTTAAAGTTAGCTGGATAAGCAAAAAATACTGCATGGCAAGACAGAGCCCTGTATAGAGAATGCTGAAGTTATCTGTAATTTAGACAGTAACTTAATAGAACCCTAAAGAACCATCTCATCATTAGCAATGCACCAGTTAGCCAGTTCTAGGTGTATTTATGTATTTTAGACAGCCTGCTTTAGGCTTTGTTATTAGTCTGCCTCTAATTTTCCAGAACATCAGCTAGCAACATGGGGGCTTCCGCTTTGGGCCTCCAAAATGCTAGAGTCAGCCCTAATGCCTCTTTATTAGATGTTTAGTATAGTAATAGAATGAACAGTGTTTTGTACTGAATAATAACCTGCACTTAGGCATGCAAAGTGTCTACAGAGTGTGCCCCGTTCAGGTTTATTAAAAAAAGAAATTTCACAGATACTTCAATATTTCTAAATATAGTGCCAGGCAAAAGCAATGGAACAATACTGACCCCTCTTTCTGTAAAGCATCGTCTGCAAGTTTTACCCACAGAATGTTGCTAATTAAAGAAATGAAAGAGAAAGACTTTCCATGCTAAGTCACTTTATCTGTTTCTTTATTGATTTGTTGTTAAGAAGGTTAAGCTTAATGGTTTGCCCTTGTGGGCTTGCCCCGGAGTGTAGTTAAATCATTCAAATATAGTAATGCTGATTTGAGAAATGCTTATTTCTAGGGAAGCCCAGAGGTCCAGAAATGTAATTCCTCTAAAAGCTCCCAAGCAGAAAAGTCAGAGGTTTTTTTTTTAACCTGAGAATCTTTGTTTCCATATCTATATAAACAAACTCTAGCTAGTAGTAGAGAGCAAATACCTGCACCGGACACCGTAATGAAAACAAGTCTTTTACCACAGTTGTCTGCTCCTACATGCTGTTACAAATCAGAGGGCTGTGATTGGTCACATTGTCTGTCAGTCAAAATACTTATTCCTGGCAAGATAGGTAGTTCCTGCTGTGCTATGTTCTCCAGTGTTCTCTGAGGAGTCTGGCTTGCATTAAACAGTTTTGGTATAGGGGGTTTCCCCAAGAAGGTCAGGAGAGTCAAGGTTATGGTTCATATAAAATTTTATGAAAACTTAAAGAGAACAACAGAAAGGTAGCAACTATGTGCTTAGCTTAGCTTAACACACTTACATTTACATTTACATTTATGGCATTTAGCTGACGCTCTTTTCCAGAGCGACTTACATGGGTATCCATATTACAGGTAGGCCAGTGCAGTGTTAGGAGTCTTGCCCAAGGACTCTTATTGGTGTAGCATAGCCATGCAGACTGGGATTCAAACCCCAATCTCCCACATGTGTTGGTGGCTCCCTGGTGGGTAGTGGGTGGGTAGTGGTATTATCCGCTGAGCTACACCAACCACTTAGGATGCAGCCTAGACTGAACTAACTGGTGGATGAAGGACAGCGGGTTTTGGAGATGTAAAGACTTTAGGTGAAAGTTGGCTTGATTGAGTCCATCACAGAGAAGTACACTCTTAAGGGTGTTTTTAAAAGTTAACCCACTCTTAATGACTTTATATAACTGAAGGAATTCCACAGATATGCGTGGAAGATGGAATTCCACATTAAATATCAGGGATGGTTCATAAGAGTTTATTTTATAAAGTTATCTATGAGGCATCCTGTTTGAATGTGTACTGCTCCAGGAGCATAGACCCTGTTTTGCACTGAATGGTAACACTGGTATTCGAACCCTGCTATAAAACATTGACTTACCCATAAACATAATGTTATGACAGCAGTCATGGGTTGTTAGTATAATAATATAACAGTGTTATGTAATCATAATATAATTATATAATATAATGTATCATAATGAAATATTATGTATTAAGAGAACGAAATCTTGTATTACATAATAATCAGGATACAATGTAATCATTGATAATTATCATGACAGATGCCAAAATGTTTGATACTGTGACAGTACATGTCAATGTTGTATAAGAGGGCTCATGAAACGTGTTCCTGGGTGTCAGTTAAAATTCTATAAACAAACAGATTACAAAATGCATAGTGGACATTAAGTGTTAGGATTATTAAGTGTGTATTACACTTAGAAGACTGCTGATTTCTGGGCATTGGCAAGAAGCTGAGCGAAGCATTTACGAATGGCAGTTTCCTTTCCTAACTCAGTGGAACAGAATGGCAGTGCACAGACTAAGCAGTTTAAAACCTTTGGCTGTGTTCTAGTAGCTGCTGAGCACTGCTGCAGATGTGAGTGTGCGTATGTGTGTAGCGTATGTGTGTGTGTGCGCGTGTGTGTGTTTGACAGGGATGTTGGGTGCCGAGTCAGATCCCTTGGGTTGGGAATGGAGGTGGGGGCTGAAGTGGGGTGGGGTGGGTTTAGATGAATGTGTCTGTGTGTAAGTGAGTGTGTGTATGTGTGTGAGCACCCTGGAGATGTTACACTGTTTGCTTACTCTGCAGGAGCTCAGGTCTCTCCTTCCTTTCTTTCCTCTCCATCCTGCCGAGGAGCCTCAGAAGCGAACTGGCTCCAGCACAGAGGGTCTCTCCTCCAGCCCCCCAGCAGCCCTCTGCCCAGGGACACAGAGAGGCCGAGGGGGGGACACTGGGTGACACCTACAGCAAACTTTGAAACTGAGTTTCATTTCAAGAGGTAAGCGTGTGCGTACGTGTGTGTGAGTGTGTGTGTGTGTGTGTCTGACTGATGGAAGCCGTGGCTCTCAGGTTACTCAGGAGGCATAAGATTACTGAGGGAGAGCTTTAACCGATCCCGAAGCTGCAGGGATCTGATTGTAAGGCAGGCTGAGAGAGAGAAAAGGAGAGAGAGAAGCCACCTGGAGCTACAAGCTCGTACAGAAGCGCTTAGACCAGGGGACGCCCCGGTGAGTATCCTTCTGACTCCACCCTGGTCTAGGGTGTGTGAGTGAGTGTGGCTGCTTCCACATCGTTGCTGTTAAAACAGTATGTGGCTTGTTTTTTTTTCTACTTTTATTTTGCTACATCAGTTTATGTTGAGATGAGTGGAAGATGAGCAAAACTGCATGGTGAATGGACCAATAGGAATGCTCCGAAATTACTTAAACTTACTTGCATTGAAAGTAAACAACATATTTACACTTTCTTTTATTTTTTGGACAGTGAAAATGCTGTGGTGTGTGCTTGTAATGGGTTTGGGATGCCAAGATTTAAGTAAATGTTGGCTTGATATAGTGTTTGATATCTGTTTAGCTGTTGGTAGATGTGTGGATATGCTGGTCAATCCAGACTTTGGATCTTTAATTTTGACACTGAATGCCTACTTATTTGCATATGCAGTTTCTGGCTGTGGCTGCCAATGAAGTCTGAAGTTTATGAAGTTTAAAGGGTTATAGAAATAGTATGCAGATGCGATAAACAGGCTTATTGGAAGCTTATTTTGAGAAACTATTGTCTGCCTGTTGTAACTTTTTTGCTCTCATTTTGATCAGAGCTCTAAAACCTACATTAGTGAAAAGTCACATGATTCATAATAGCTTTATTCAAACTTGCTATGATGCATCTTCTTCCAATATTTAGTGCTCTAAGAAAATAGATGCTGTTTTGCACTGAGTGGTAGTAAATTACTTAAACCCTGCTGCATAACATTGGCTTAAATAAATCATTATGGTGATATGACAGATATCATATGCTGTCTAGATATCATATGCATGGTAGATTTCACTCTGTATCATAACAGTGTTGATGCCTTAAGGTTTAATCTCGTGACAGTTCATGTGAATGTTTTGCTGGAGGGCTCTTTCCTCAAATGTGGTAGAAAGTCTATAAATCTAAGTCTATGAAGCTGTAGTACTATCAAGCCTAAACTATAGCTTTCCTGATTCAATTAAAACATATGATTAATGATCCCATGAAGAAGTGGACAATCAGTAGGACAGTGGCTCAGAAATGCTTGTCTAATTTCTATGTTCCATCTCTTTAGACCAAAAGACTGACCTTTTGCGCAGATGGTGAAGCTATACGGACCTCCATTATAGAAAGGAATTTTTGACAAATTATGTAACAGCATGCGAGGTTCTTACTGTCCTCTACAGTACAGCAGTAAATGTGTAGTCAGCAGATAATACCAGATGTGCGCAGTGTAAAAACAATGGCTTCATCCTTATGCTGTATCCAGGTAAACTTCCCCACCCCTTCATGATCAATGTTCTCAGATGTGCACATACGAACTCCCCGCATAGGGCTATAGATATCATCTCCCCATGCGTTTTCATGTCTTCAGCATTTTTGCAGACCAAATGCCGCAGGACAAAGATAGATATTACCGTCACCTTTCCCGTCCTCCGAGCTTAAACCTGATGAACCTCACATGTGAGCATCATCAGTAGGAACCACACTTTACATTTGACCTTTATGGACCAGAGTATATACTTAATCACTAATGTGAGCTCTCAGGCCTTCCCCAAAATTAGAGATGAATGAATGAACTCAGATTAACAGATTTTGCAGGTATTTTATAAGCTTTGGTATTCAGTGTTGATCTTGTTAGTGTAGTTATTAGAATGTCAGTTTTAAGGACCAATAGCTATATATATATAAAGTCACACCACCTTTAACAACAGACATTGTCACAAAGCAGCTTTACAGAGAGTCCAGGTCTAAGTCCCCAGTGAGCAAGGCAAACGTGACAGCCGCAAGGTAAAACTCCCTCAGTGCAAGCACAAGAAACCTTGAGAGGAACCAAGACTCAAAAGGGGAACCCCTCCTCCTCTGGTCCACACCTTATAGCAAGACAAGCACGAAAGGAATATAGAATGGATAATAATGTCCCAGTTACTATATGTGTAAACAACACATAGTGTTTGTTTGTTTTATCTGTTTTTGTCCAACATTTTATTTGGATCCTCTTCTGTAGATTTTCACCATGCCTTTAACTTGCATTGAAGTACTTGTCTATTAAGTTTGCCCAGCCCAAAACCTAATTCTAACCCTAACACCACTCCGCAGGTTTAGCAGATAATTTGGCAATCTGTTGATAAAGCTGCTTTCCATATAAAGTGGGACCACCTAATCCAACAATCATGTCTGTCTGATGGCTCCAGTTATGAATTCTGATATGTTGCAGATCTGATGCCATGTTTTGTTGGTTTCCTAACTGAAGAAACTTTATAAGTGAATGCCTCCTGTCTAGGGGAAAAACTTAAATGTGCTATTTGTTCAGCAAATGTTAGCAGTTAATTTTTATGTATTTGCTTAATTTAACATTTAACGATTCTTCGTGCCACATTTGAGGTGTTACTTTTCCTAACAGAATAAAATTAAGCAAATAGATAAAAATGTGCAGAAGTATGTTTTCTGTAGAGGAGGCACTTTATTCTCTGGTAGCATCTCATCTAAATATGTCATTTAACCACAGGGGCCGAAACGTTTACATACGACTCTATATATATAATAAAATATTACCCAAATATTATGGCAGAGTAAATACAGACATTAAAAAATTATTGCTAACTGAAATTTGCAAAAATAACTATATCTTGTTTCTGTTTCCTACAATGTCTGTGAACTATTTAGACTTATCACACATTTAAACTTAATTATGTATCTCCTCTTTATTACTACACCAGTATACGGTTCTTAATAACAGCTCTTCCTTATGTATGGAGAGGTTTAAACAGATGGCCGTGTAAACTGTCTGTAAATTGATTCTCCAGAACCCAGAGAAACACTGCAATTTGTTTGTGCCACTGTAGCAAGTGCTCTCGGTCTGTTGTGTTTTGTCTAAAATAGCAAACTCGGTCATTCTGTGAAATTTATACCTGCAGTGAATGAACATGCATATTTTGCTAACAACACATAAACCAAAGTGCATTTTGTCAATGCTCTGAAAACACGTGCCCACATGAAAACGCACAGCGCCACTGTAACTCACCGATCTGACTACTACAGTGGAAAGGGCAGGCCTTGCCGTATACTAATAGGGTCAGTGGAATATCACACAGAGCGAAGGTGAGAGGTGTCAGGTGCATTGCTGTGCAGCATCTCTGCACAAATTGTCAAGGAGCCAGTGGCTTTTCTCTTTAGCTGCCGCAGGTTTTGCGGTGTCAAGTGCTAAGCGGGCTAGCTGTTTAAATACTCTGTTTAGTCTATGGTTACCTGTCTGCACTAAACTCTCTGGAAAATAGATGACTGATGATAAGGGACTTGAACCAGACCTCCAGAATGCACTCTCACATTTGACTTTGGCTGGAGGTAGACCCCAAAGGGAGCGCCTTACACAAGTGACAAGATCTCTCTCTCAGCGCTCTAAAACTATGTATGGTGGTAATGATATGTAGTAAAATAGTAAATAATGTTGATTCTATGTATGTGTGCTAGACGTGACCACTGCACCACTTCAGATTTGATCTGTGCTTCGGTTAATATGCATCGTGGGCCCTTTCTGTTGAGTGATGATTCTCATTAACCATATATTGTTTCTGTCAAAGTATCTTCCTGAGAATGCAAACATTCTTTACCGTTAATGAACATCAAAGAAAATATGCCATTTTGGAGCATTTCTATTGGTCCATTCGTTGTGAAGTTTTACACAATGCAAAGGGATGTTGCTGTGTCCAAATGGTGTTGGGGAAAAAATGGAGCAATAAATTGAGAAGACATTGAGAGCATTTTTTTTCGACATGGTAAATGATGGGCTCTCGTATTGGACTCTACAGTATGTGTGCGTTGGTAATGCCAAAATAAGGGCATGCACATGATAACTGTATTGGAATAAAATTATGTGAATTGTTAGTTTATGTGTTAGTTTAGTTTATTGTTAGTTAACTATGTGCTTTGTCAGTGGACATAGCGGAAAGAAATGCACGTGCTGTTTATTTTGAATGCATTATTGATGACTGTCAAGGTGCATCCAAGGAGTTTTCAAGGAGAGCCCAAACAAAATGAGCTTGTCTAACAGGAAAACAATGATGCCCTCATCAATAATAATCCATAACTGCTGAAAAGGAGGAGCTTATTTTGTGTAAACTATTCAGAAGACTTTTTTTATATTTGCTCCTCAATATTCATGGTCATGTAGAGGAGTTTGTACTGACTGGATTGCTATAGTTGAACTCCACTTGAAAGTCCACCTTTACCAGCTGGGCAGTGACACAGCTGTTCTGTTCTCTTTGTCTTTGTCTGCAGATCAGGTGACCGTGTCTTGGGATTTGTATCCCTGCTGCAGAACAAGTCAGAACTAGCCTGGATCCCTCCCCGAGCCTGCTGCGATCTGAACTGTACAGTGAACAGGCTGGTCTGTGCTTGTGGCTACCCCTTGCTCATTCAACCTGGGTTAGACAGCTCAGTTGTACCCCGTGGAGGGGAGGGAGGTCATGGAGGTTCCTCTGGTCAACTTTGAGAACCTGGATGACATTGGAATCAACCTGGGAGACCCTAGCGATTCAGGATATCCCACTTCACCCACTTCAGAGGCACCGGAAGCGAACCAAATGACACCTGGCATGAATTCACCGACACATTCACCGCACCGGCAGAGAAAGCATGGGAACACATCTCCCACAACACTCACAAAGAAAAGGACATCAAGCTGCAACAGTCTAATCTCTAACTGGAAGGTACTAATGAACAGCGAAGGCAGCCCCGGTGAGGCTCTCTTAGGCAAGGTGGCTAAGGACTGTTGTGAGGACTTGTTTGGGGAAAAGCAGAAACTTGAGGAGGGTGACCAGAGGGTAGTCATCAATGTCTCAGGAATGATGTATGAGACGACACTCAAAACCCTTAACCAGTTCCCTGACACCCTGCTCGGAGACCCTAAGAGGCGGATTGACTATTTCGACCCAATGAAAAACGAATATTTCTTTGACCGCAATCGTCCCAGTTTCGATGGAATCCTTTACTTCTACCAGTCTGGGGGCAAGATTCGCAGACCCGCAAATGTGCCGTTGGATGTTTTCGCAGATGAGATCGTATTCTACAGGCTGGGCCACGAGGTGATGGAGCAGTTCAGGGAGGATGAAGGTTTCATCAAAGAACCTGAGCCTCAGCTACCGACAAGTGAGCTTCACCGTCAGTTCTGGCTTCTGTTCGAGTATCCAGAGAGCTCTAGTGCCGCCAGATCTGTGGCTGTAGTGTCTGTACTTGTTATCACTATTTCCATTTGTATATTCTGCCTGGAGACTCTCCCAGAGTTCCGAGATGATCAAGAATTATCCCATGAAACTGTTAACATGACCCGTGACGTTAACGGCACACTCTTGTCCCCAAGCCCTCTGCCCAAAACCCGGGAGTCAGTCTTCACAGATCCCTTCTTCATAGTAGAAACCGTTTGTATAATCTGGTTCTGCTTCGAAGCAGGCGTGCGCTTCGTGGTGTGCCCCAGCAAAAGCGAGTTTTTCAGCAACATCATGAACATGATTGACATCGTCTCCATCATGCCCTACTTCATCACTGTGATCACCGAGCTGATGGCCAATCAAGAAGAAGAAGATGCAGCAGCTAACCAGAACATGTCACTTGCCACGCTTCGTGTCATTAGATTGGTGAGGGTCTTTAGGATCTTCAAGCTCTCACGTCACTCCAAGGGACTCCAGATTCTGGGCCAGACCCTGAAGGCCAGCATGAGAGAGCTTGGCTTGCTCATCTTCTTCCTTTTCATCGGAGTCATCCTCTTCTCCAGTGCCATTTACTTTGCCGAGGTTGACGAACCCGAGACGCAATTTGTGAGCATCCCGGAGGGTTTCTGGTGGGCTGTGGTCACCATGACGACAGTCGGCTATGGTGACATGTGCCCAGTCACCTTGGGGGGTAAGATGGTGGGCATCCTCTGTGCCATCGCTGGCGTGCTGACCATTGCTCTTCCTGTCCCTGTTATTGTTTCCAACTTCAACTATTTCTACCACCGTGAAACAGAGCAGGGAGAGAAGCAGGTCATGGATGCAGCTGCAGAGGCTGCTGCAAACCAGAAAAATTCTGACGAGAAGTATGAGAGCAACTACTCTCTGGACAAGAGCAATGGGAATTGGCAGACTGAAAAAAACGGCATTCCTTGAGAAATGTAGTGCTGCTAAATTTAGCATGAGTAGCAATAATAAGACTGAGCAACAATGCACTTAGTTTTGGATTGACCAATGCATTATTTAGATTTTCCATTGATGTATTTAATGCTATGCATACAATGACAGAAGCTTTGGTAAGTTATGTCATATTAAGAAACCTCAGAAATGATGCAGATCTGGCCAAAGGGTTCTGGAAACACCTCAGAAACATAACGATGCTGCACCTCAAAACCTCTTGGGTAGATCTGCCCCTCTGAAGGGTCAATGACTGTTAACAATGTTTCCCTTTAAAGCTTTCTATGCAGCTTAACAGCAAAAGAGACAAACTGAAAGGGTAAAATGGACTGAAAATGGTCAGAAGTTACTTACACGACACTTTGTGAGGCACCGGGCTGCAGTTGACTTGACTGAAGCATTTAATTGACCACAAACAGGTGCTTGTTTTGCAGAGCCCTTCAAATGAACGTTGAGGAGTCATGATTCTGCACTCTGAGCCTCCTCCTCCCACCGCTGCACTTTGCTGAACATGTCCTTCCTTTAGTGTTTCGTGCTGACAGCACCTTTGACACTGCTGTTTGTGGGAAGCAGAAGTTCACATCTTTCAATGCCACTGAATGTCTCCTCTAAATTGTCTATCCTGGTAGTTATCATCACTGTTAATCGGGCCTGACTTTTCGTATTGTCTCCAAAGCCTCTGTGCTATATTTACACGACCCACTATGTGATGGCAGCATCTGCTGGGTGTCCCACATTTACACAGGTGTTGCTATTCATATCAACATTTAGTTAAAATGTGGACAGCAGCCGGCAGCTTAGAATGGTCCCAAATTTGCCTAACAGTGAAAAGTTCATTTACAATAGTTGTTAGCAAGAATTTAGGCACCCCTGATCAAAAGACTAAACACAGGTTACAACATCCTCCACAGAGAACATGTTAATGCACAGCTACTGTTTATTTGCTGAAGTTATTTACCTAAAGATAATCAAAGGAATGGGCATTTTGCGAAAAAAAACAAATGTTAAACATGTAAACGATGTTAAACCCAAATGAATATTAAATACAAATAAACAGAAAGCAAACGTAATACAAATATAATTAAACACTAAAATTTGGCATACGACTGTAATTTCCAGCACCTAGTGTGAATTGTGCATGATAACCATTTAGCTACTACTTGAGCTGAACACACCATAGCCTCTCTTCTCTTGCTGCTGGTTTGAGTCGTCCGCTTAAAGGCACAATAACAATCACTAAAGACTCGTTAATATACAATTAATAAGGAGTTTGATATTTATGATAGATCTCTAGCAATTCCAGCGAACAGATATTAGTTGATAGCTCACTGGCCTCCCAATATGCACACAGAAGATAGTCATGGCTGAATAGCGCACAGCATGCAGGAGGTGATCTCTGTTAGTGATAAGCTTACAGAATTACCTCTGTAGATACACTTAGAAACATTTCTTTTAAATGCAGATAGAGAGAGAGGTAGCATCTATTAACTGCCCTGCATCAGTGTAGTTTAGCTGATTTGAGTAGAGGTTCTTATTTATAACAGACAGCATGTAACAGGAGGCATGGCGCATGGTGTGACGTACTGTAATAAACCAAGGCAGTTTGAAAATGTAAGATATTGCAAAAGAAAACTGTATTTTATATCGTCTGAGCAAATGCTTCTCAATGTTTGCAAAATGAAGGCGTCTTCAGGGTATATATGTGAAATATACAGTATAGAGACACAATGACAAATGACCCAGTGTCTTTATCATGCTTGTCCCACTTCCCATGCATGGTGGCAGTTCAGCTCGTCTCTCTTTTTTTTCTTCTGTTTTTTTATCATTTATTTGACACTCTCTTCAGACACATATATCTGAAAATGCCTACAGTACCCTTTAAGCAGCTGTCTGACTATGCAGGAGTTCCTTTTTTGTGATGACGGTATTTGCGTATAATATCTTGCACACTTTTTTGTAAATAGTCCATTTTAAACGATATGCAAACCTTTATATGCATTGATGTTATTTAAAGCAATACAACAAAGCACTTTCAGGGAAAGCTAGAATTTGAGTTTCCCACCAATTATTGAATAATTTATACCAGCAGATAACAATACATCCAACAATTGCAGAATATAACTTCTAAGACTGCGGGATGATGAGCTTATACAGATCACCATAAAGATAAATAAAAAACAAAAATGCATGACAAACTTGAGCTTACTCAGCATTATTTTAGAAAATGGATGTTCCTGCTCTGACTAGGGAGAGGAATACACAAGTGCTGACAAATTTACATGAGAAAACCCTCATGCATGCATTTTATACATTTGAATGTGTCAATATTTACAAATTCATAGGTATTCATTCTGCAATTTGCAAGTCTTGAGAGGATGTCTTCGAGTCCAGTGGCAGAAATGACACAATGTTGTAGATAGTTTAGGGCTTTGAAACCATAGTAGCATTTTAGCGTCTCATGAATGTATGCGATGGCTGTATAAAGTTGATCCTATAAGCACTATATTTTATTCATGATATTCTGAGTGCCTTTTATTAAACATGTATCCTGTTTAGAAGGCTCCTTGTTTGGTTTGTTTGGTGCACAGCAAAATAATTCAGTGTTCTCTGACTAATCTATAGCCATTTATATGTCGTGGAGTATGCTCTGAGTCCCATTCTTCTTTTTTTCTTCATTCTGTACATGTCTGGTAGTGATTGCTGTGGAGTTTGTTCGTGTTCCATACCACTTCCCATATGTGACTAATTAACTTGTGGGTAGAGCCATAATCTTGGGTAGACTGAAGATGCAAGGGGCGCAGTTATCAGCAGATAAATGACCGAATTAAGTGTCCAGGAGACACTCCACTATATACCCATACTGAATAAATATTAGGTCAAAGGTTTATTGGTTACCCAGTAGAACTGTGGAAGAATATGTGCATTGTGCGAGTTCATTCAGTCTCTCTTTGCGTGTTTGTTAGGAGTGATTTCTCTCTTTTTATATTTGGGTTTTAATTTTGTCTAAGATGAAAAGCTAGTGGTAAGCTAGTCAATGTTCTTAACCAACAGAGAACATAAAACCTAATGCTAAAACCGAATTAACAGCTCAGGACTACAGTGTTGCTTGAAAGTTTGTGAAACTTTTATTATTTTGTGAATTTTAAGAATTTTTAATCTGATCAGGTCTTCATTTAACTCATAACTCATAGATGAAGGGAACCTAATTAAACAAACACAAAACTTGTATACCATTTCATTCATTTATTAAACAAAGTGATCCAACAGTAAATGTCTATTTTTGGAAAATGTATCTGAACTTGCACGATCCTCAGTTTGGTGTAGATATTAATTGGAAATTTACTTATACACCACCAGTCAAAAGCTTGGACACACCCAACTAAATGGATTACTTTGGTGACTCTTAAAGACTATATAGGCTTATGCTTAACAGTTGCAACTGATAAGATGAAACAATACACATCCTGATATATTACAAGTACTCTTGATTTATATATATTGGCCATATTGCCACCTTTAATATTGTTGTGCAAATGAAAGCGGGATTTTTTGGATATTTTAAAAGCACTAGTTCCCCTTTTAGTTTAGTGAATTGGAAAAGACCATGACGGACAGACAGAAATTGCTTTGGAAAAAATCTTGTTATACCTCCAGCTGCAGCTCCTGTAAAGTTCCATTTTGGTGGTTTTTAAGGTGGACTGCATAATTCCCTATGGGCTATTTTATTGTTTGATGTCTGTCACGGTTGTTTTAAAGTAAGGCATACAGCTAAAAATACAGACACTTTTTATGAGTAGCCGTGTCTAAACTTTTGACTGGTACTTTAAATACATTATAGAATAAACACTGATGAATAAACATGTTATGATTTTAGTTTATCAATTTAAATGCATTGTAAATACACCATAACTGAGCAAATGTAAGCAGCCGCTAGCCACCTCTGCTTGCTGAGAGAGAGCCTGGTGAGCCAGTGTCTAAGATTTTCTGGCACGGTGAATGGATTTTATCAGTGACAGAGACAAAACACAGCTTTGGCGCACAATGAGCGCACATTAATCTTTTATTACACATTGTGTGTCTGTGTGTGTCTGAATTAATCCCAGAGAGCTCGTTGTCAGAGAGAAGCGCTGCTGCTAAAGGTCAGCAGGTTTTGAATGCAGTTCTGTGGACAGAGGTTCTAACTCAACTAACTTCATAATGAATGAAATAATAAAACATGCAGTCTGTTTACACAGAAGCAGCACCTGACCTATGAAAACTCTTTACAACTGCCTCCGTTTTGAGTGGCATTCCTATTGAGTTCAGTGCAATGCTTTTGATGGCCTTCTCTCTAGCTGTCTTGAATTTTCCTGGTGCAAGTGAAATAGAAAACCCACATCCGAACTCACCCAGCAGCTGACACTGCAGCTTTTTCTTCCTGAACCCTGTTTTGATTGGGGTGCACTGCTATGCTTATACTGTACGCCTAGGCTTCAGCCATTGACTGAGACTGTGTGACTTTGCTGAGGCAGAACATTTCGATCTGGCTTTGCATTACATTTATGACGGTCCAGTTGACCCGCAGTTTTAAAAAATGACATCATAAGCAGGGTTTGCATTCCTCAGGGAGGGTCAGTTTAGATCCAAAACCCTGACTGTTCCGGAGATGGAGAACCGAAGAGTTTCATTACAAAATGCTGTACATCCATTCAGAATTCTGGATGCATCGAGATTTTGAAAGCAATAAAAGCTGATGTATGACTTGGTGGTATTAAACATAATGGACCACAGACATTTGTATCAAGCCCAAACTAAAATAAATGTCCATAATGGATTTAATATTAAACCCTTCAAATATTCCTTAATACTTTGAGAATTTAATAAATAATGTGGGACCTCTTTATTGGTCCTGTTGATTTATCTGACATGGAATGTCAAAAAGCAGCTGACATTTTCAAACGATAGAAAAAGTAAATGACTACAGTTTTATCTGTCTGAAGTGACAGGATGACAAAATGAAGATGCATGATACTAGATACCATAAGGCAACCATGCATACCCGATAATGCTTTCACCTGTAGGAGACAAGTACAAAAATTTACTCTTTGTACATTTTGAATGCAGCCTCTGCTCCTCTGGTGGTATCTGCAAGGGTTCTTCAGCACCTTTAGCAAGAGACACAATTGTTCCATATTCTGCATTTCTCTTTTTTTTCTAACCCCTATCTTGACTCCATACCTTTTACCTAATTCTTAAGCTATAAAGAGGTACAACTATGCACCTATCCTTAATTAAACCCATTTCCACCAATTTCCACCAATATTTCATAATTTCTAAATAATTCAACCCGTGAGATGTAAACAGTCATTCAGTTGGAATGATGTGAAACAGTTCATTGTAGAGATTCTAATTTCTTAACAGTGGTGGTGATGGGAACCAGGGATCGTGATGTCAACAAAGCAAATCTAACCATTTTATTTAAATGTATTATTAATTATTTATTTAATTTTATTTAGTTTTGTTAGGGTATTTAAGGGACTATTTAGCATTATGACCCCCTCAGTGTACCCCTCTGCTATATATTTGTTAAAATAAATGGATTAAAATGCATTCTGAACCAAAATGTAATTTTAAAAAATTATCATAAAACAAAGACAAGGCAATATATATCTATACATTCCACATACTAACTTTCTATGAGGGAGCTTTCAGAGGCCATAAACTCCACAGATGTGTGGTTCCTATTACAACCACGGTGGACAGTTCTGACTCAGCAGGTTTCTCTGCTGCGCAGTGCTCTATTCTAACCGCCATTTAATTATGCAGGATTTCAGACAAATCGGCTGAATTCCCCTTTAAGGCACACAGTTGCACCTTTGAAGGTGCATATACAGTATTTTGTACCTAGAGATTAAAAATGACCTACACAGTAGCTTTAATGACAGTGTTGAATACAAACAGTAGTAGTGATTGTGGTGATGTAATCTATTTCATTCATGTGGGGCCAGTATACAATATCTTAATCAAATTCAACACACTATTATTTTCAGGGTACTAAATATAGCCCTACTGAAGGAGAGCATTGTCTTTCAGCAGGTTGCTTTTTCAAAGGCCGTTTTCAGAGGTCACCATTCACATACATTATGAGTCAGCTTGACATTTACTTGTGAGGGACGTCCCTGTCTGGAGGTGAAAGTGCAGTACAGGTAATCAGGTAATGAAACAGTGACCATTGAGACAGCAATGCTACCCCGGAGGATTTATATGATCTGTAAGAGAATGCTCTTAGAATCTACTGGTTATGTAAGATGGTTGGTGGACAGGCTGGCAGACATTTGAGCGGGCAGTCAGTGAGTGAAAGACGTTTCAGTGGTGTTATTTTTGCAGTTCAGTACAGTCCTGAGACACACAAACATATGAACCCCAAATAATACAACTCTGTAGTGTTAGAGTATAAATAGACTGAAAAAACTGGTTAATTCTGCCCTTCTGAGCTTCGGTCCTTCTTGGTACTGGACTACTAAACCCAAGTGCTTTAGGTAAAGCAGTTCAGTGTCAAGCTCAGTGGATTCCCATGTGACTAGAACAAAGTTTTCCTTTGGGGACGTAATTTTCAGTAGAAAACATGTGCAATATATGTTTTTGTAATATTCAGCATATTGTAAAATCACAAAAATATTGTATCATGATATAAGTATTGTATATTCAGTGACTCCCACCCATACTGAGAATGTAGTGGGCCAGCAGTATGTCTATGTAGGGGAACCCCAGTACTACAAACATATTTTAATATGGAATGTTCTATTTTTAACATACATGCGGAGCATTGTAGGGCAAAACAGTCTTCAAATAAAATCTACCTTTCTGGATTTACCCCTGTTATACTATCATAAGCGTTAATTTACACAACACAAGAGTATACATGTAGGTTCAATGGTTCCTCTTGTGCCTGATTCATATATTTGCCTAATGTATGAATGTCTGTTTAGTCCTTTTCACCAGCAGTGGACAGTAAAGAATGTGGTGTATATTCCCATTCTGGAGACTTTTCACTTTAACTTCCTTACATTCAGAGCTTGGTCCTACCTAATGGAGTTTGTTCTCCTTCAGTGTTTTGTGGTTATGATTAATAGACATCAGTGTCAGACTAATTAATGACCTTCCATTAAAGACTGGTGGACCGAGAGTGACACTAGAGTCACTTCACCTACAATGAGCTGATTAAGAGTCTTGTTCCAGAAATGATAATAGGGCATAAGAGCCATAATAAATCATGCTACCGGTACTCTCCATACTTAAGCAGGAGAAACGTCTACTTTTACTGGAGGAATATTTTATTTTGCGTATCTGTACTTTAACTAAACTGTATGTTTTTGTACTGTGCCCGTCACTGCTTTGTATCAGTGAGACTGTTCAAAAACACAAGCTGATTGGTTCCTCAATTAAAACTAAAGAGTTTAAACTGAGTTTATGTGAATGGGGGAGATGAAACGGCCATGTGGCGACCCGTTAGCCCTGGCTAGGTGTGCTGAGCTTTATCTCTAGAACCTGACACTGAGCTGATAGCCCCTGTTAGGACCAATTAGGAAAGTGGAGAAAAGAAAAAAAAAAAAAACACTCGAGCACACGTAATCACTTTAATACGCCACCGCCACACTCCTCCTTCTCATATACTTAACTGGCCAGGTGCACCACGAGGTCAGGCTCGGGACGTAGAGACGCGGCTATCAACAATTAATGACCGGCCATTTTGTTCTAGTCTTGCAGTCTTTAGGGCATCCTGGTCTGTCTGGTTCTGTGGCTGGAACACTTTACTCACCATTTAAGCTCTGAGAAAGACTGATTACATCTACAAGAGACAGAAAGTGACAGATACTAACCTTTATAACCTCAACATGGTGCAGTTTGTTCTTTCACACAATCTTGATTACTAGGGTGTCTGAGGTGCGGTAACTGGGTGATATTAAAGGTGATCACATATTAATCATATGGATGTATCACATTTAGAGGTAGAGTGTTGTGTAAAATTCTTAGACAACCAATCAAATTTTTTCTTGCAAGTGAAACATTACATAATATTATAAGAAATAAAATATACATAAATACAGCAAAATGTAGCGATATCAGTTTGTTCATGTTTTTAATGTCTTTGATGTCTTGGTTAGAAGAATGCAGGTAGAAGAACACAGGTTTGGGTCCTGAATTCCCACTGTGCTGTGATATGGATTTGGTATGAATCAAATTCCATCAGCAGCAGATTTGGTTTAATTTTATGAAGGACTGAATATACAAACTGGACATTGGAGGTAATACTGATTTAGAGATAGTTAGGCACACTGACTCAACAAATCACTTTGTAATCATTATACTATTATATACATTAGAATCACCGTTTATTTTTGTTTATTTGTTTGTTTGCTTGTACACTAATATTTGCTTTTTCTTAAATAAATGCTTACTGCCCAGATAAAAGGCTTTATATAAAATTCTCTCCAATGTTCTCACAGTGCTGTATGACATTTAGCCTCCCTCATCATAAAAGTACAGCTCACTCATTTTTTCACATACACATCATAAGGAATCAAACACCTGGAATGAAACTTTGTGGGTATTTTGGACATCGCAAGACGTGAGAATGTGGTGCTTACATGTGGTGTAAGCAAGGACATTCTTACTGACCTATTATATAAGGTGATCCTAATGCTTTCCATTCTGAGCATAGGTTGCAAGTGAAGTATGCCTCAGAGAAGACTTCGACACTAAATCGAGCAGTTGGTATAGTTCGAGAGGGGTCACATCATAGGGGTCCCGAAAGCGGGATGGTCTTAATGATGTACTGTGTGCCAAACTGGTCATGCAGATATTACCATAGTACGCATAGCTGTTGGCAGCACTGGATATGAAGGAGGTATGCACCAGTGACATGAAGTGTGGGAGAACTACACAACCCACGGAGAGGGAACCAACAAATTGTCTGACGGAGGGATCCAGGGTGCCAGAGTGTCATGGAATGGCAATGGATCATCTTCACTGATGAGTCACACTTTTGTCTTGGTGTAGACAATCAACGAATTCATGCATGGAGGCATCGTGGTCAGCACCAGAACAGTTTCCAAAAGGCCTGGTCCACTTCCACCACTACCCGAAAATCTGAAGGAACTGTGTGAGAATATTTAAGCTGCATGGGATGGATTATCAGAGGACACTACTAGGTATATATATATATATATATGTATATATACATTCCATATGTGATTTGACGAAATCACCTGCCATAATAAGAATTAGTAAGAAGACCTAAATTCTGTGGGTGTTCTTCGAGTACATAGCTATAAAATTTAATAACTAGTGTTTCCCAACACCGCTCCTGGAAACGTGCTGCTCTGCACATGTTAATGTTCTAACACACCTCATTCACCTTATCAGCTCATTAACGACTCTTTATTAAGGTAATGTGGGTGAGCTAAAGCAGGGGAAAGCATTACAATGCAGGGCAGGGTGCCTCCAGGAACAGGGCTGGGACCTTTAGACCAATCAGGATGAGTTTCATAGCATTTTACCCCATAGTTCATTACTACATCTGCTTGCTGGACATAGATGGGTGTAATGCACACACTGTTTTCACACATTAATTTCACATTCACGTCTTCCAAAGTCTTTCTGGTCTCTGTTACGTGTACAGCATTGCAGTGTAGAGTGAAGGCGTGTACATGTTCTATTTCCATAAAGACAGTGTGTGTGTGTGTGTCTCTGTGTTTGTGAGGGGGGCCCTCCATCTGTTCTGTTAGCTACACATCTCCTGAGTGACAGGTGGACTCTCCCCAGCTCTCGCTGTTCATTTGTTTACGCCAGGCCATCTCAGAGACTAATAGCCGGTGACACAGCAAGCTGCTTTCCCTTAATAGCCTGTCCGTCATAACACTAGACCACAAAAATACTACATTAAACAGCGTCTTTACTTCACATACGTCTAATTAAGACTAAATGGAACCAAATGGATGAATTTTCAAGCTTCACCTTGTACTGAAAGTACACCATCTGGACATACAGCATACATAATGCATTTATGCATGAAATGAATATTCATGAATGCACAGTGCTACACAACACCGCTGTAACTAGGTTATAGTAGCATACCAAGTCATACATGCTGAAAATGGAGGTGATGCTTTGAATTTGGTTGTTTTTGTTTTGTTGACATTATTGAAATACACAAGATTACTGACAAAGGGAACTGAAAAGCAAACATTTGCTGATGTAATAGATTTTATGCAGAAAGTATTTGTTGAATATATATCCAGTAAATTCAATGGATTCGTCCTGTACTGCTTAGCAGAGGAGCATCTGAAATTGTTTCTTTTTTAGTTCTTACAACTTTATTTTCCAGTAGATTTATTTCAAATGCCTCCCAATCCATCCCTTATCCACAGCTGAGTCATGTCCCGCTGTGATCAGAGGTAAGTCAGATTTAAAAAGAGAACATGCTGAGTGCTTACCTGACTGATGTTCTGACACTTGGCTCTATAAAAGGCCAAAACATCATGTGGGGTTTCTCATATGGAGAAACACTCCCTCGGATACAGGTGGAATCTGCACCATGCTCATGAATCTTTCAGCTGCTGAGGTGTACACTAAGTAATCAAGAGTGGTTTGATGTGAAATTGAAGAATTCATTGCAGATGGTGGTGATCAGGCCCTTGGATCATGGACCAATAAAGCAAAAATGTCCTCTGAATCTACACATCTTCTTAGTTTTATAAACAATGATGGTCATGACAAATTAGTGGTAAATCTGAAATAAAAAAGATGTCTTATGTTTTTGCCTTACAATGCCCTGCATGTACCACTCAGCCAAAAACATGAACCTATAAAAAATATGTTTCAGGCCCACAGCTTATCTCAAAACTACTGTAAAACAACAAGTTCTAAGTTACTAATAATTACTAATAAACTAATAATTGCAGAAAAATGCTTCTGTTTACATGCACTTGAGTGTTTAGATAATGCGGACATTTTAAAGCTATATAGGACAGGCATTAAATAGCTTTACCTGAAAATGTGAACATACATCATCTAGAAGAATATTTAAATCCTTCATTTCTTCCATGAATTTGGTGTCAGCGGGTTTTGTTGCCACTTCACTGTTGCTGTGTTAAACACTGCTTGCTTCCTTCCAGTACTGTGTCCTGTTTTCCCACATGCACAGAGAAATCGGAAAGAAATCGAGACCGAGAAACTCCAGTGATGAGCTAAAATCCAACTCTATTCATATTCATATTTATTCCGAGCTCAGTAATCATTGTTGTAAATATGCTGTTTACATAACCATATGAATAATCACAGAACTGCAGAAATACAATTTTGACAGTATTGTTAATTTTGTGCCATATTGTAAATGCACTAATGGCCACTAGGCACTGTATTTCATGCAATAACATCCTGGGAGGAATCATTTCCTATAACCACCTCTCTTAACAATTCTGACTCTTTTGCAGAAGAGAATGTCACATCACACCGCTCCAAATGGCTTTGCATTTTAATGACATAATTGTCCAAAAAAATCTTTTAAAATCAGTAGATTTCCCCATAACAAGTTTTATTTGTCAACCTCATTCATTCCTTTTAAGAAGCTTATCCTTCTGGGTCACATGTGGTGCTGGAGCAGCATTGGATTCCGTAATGGGCAAAGGGCAGGAGATACCCTGGACTGGCTGCCAGTCCATTAGCATGAGCAGACACACTTCGGACTGTGGAAGGAAACCCATGCAGACACAGGGAGAACAAACAAACTCCACACAGAAAAGCCCTGACAATAAGCTCTACAGATAACAAAGCAGCTGCTTTCCCGTACATAAAATTGGTCATGTTGTGTGGGCATGCATAAGGGTTGTTATCGTATTCGTGCAACACAAGAACAGACAAGGAATAGAAAGGAGACTGTCATGAAGGATTTCCACTGTTGCTTCACTCAGCAATTTCCCCCCTCTGCCTCGTTCCCTCTTCTGCTCCCTTTTTCTGCTTAGGCTTGCTCACTTGCTCTCTCTGTCTCTCACCTACCTTTGTTACACCCACTTTGTTAATTATTTAGCTGACGTTTTGGTCTTGCTCAATAATTTAAAATGGTCACAGGCTGATCTGATGACTCATTACTACTCAATACACCTCTTGAAGAAAATGTTGTAATATTACGAGCAGACTGAGACAGGTTTTTGACCACGTGCCCAAAACCAAACCAAAACCAAAAATCAGAGCTTGAAATTGTACTTTGAAATTTGCCTTACTGGTGACTGAAAATTTGTATTACTAATTGCATCCAGGAAGATGTGGGCAATTCAATGACTCACTTCTGATAGGTCTATATAACTGATGAATAGATGATTTGATGTCAACAGTTCAATGTGCATTAATAAAAATGTCATTTGCAGCACCAAATGTGTCTAATAGCTAAATCTGTTAGGAAATGGCAGGAAATGACTAGGAAATGGCAAACAACTTGTTCAGATTGGTCAGAGACGAAATGTTTTAGCCTGGGGGAAACTCAGTCGGTGGGAAACCCTCAGGGCCTTCAGAGAAGACCTAATGTATTCTGTGAAAAAAAATAGTACATTTTATATATTATTATCTTATGATATTATCATCATTTATCTTATGATATTATCATCATACTTGTTGCAGTGGAACTCTTCAGGTTTGTTTCCATGGCACCCAGCTTGTTATAGTCAAGTGAGCTCACCATTTGTTAGGACTTCAGGAGGTCAACAGAAGGCCCTGTACACCAGGTTCAGTACCATCAAAATCAGGAAAAGACACATTTTCATTTGCATTTGCAAGTTTTGTGAGAAAGAAATGTCAGATTTCATATATGATGATTGTGCACTCACTGGGCACTTTATTAGGTACACTTGTACTACTTGTTTCTACTCTCATCGCCCATTTTATCAGCGCTACTCAGCATATAAGTAAACTTTGTAGTTCTACAATTACAGACAACAGTCCATCTGTTTCTCTGCATACTTTATTAATCCCCTTTAATCCTGTTTTTCAATCAGGACCACCACAAGGTATTATGTGGGTGGTAGACAGCACTGCTGTGTCTGATCCACTCACACCAGTACAACACACACTAACACATTACCACAGTGTTGCAGTGTTGAAAATGATCCGCCACCCAAATAATACCTGCTCTGCGGTGGACCTGTAAGGTTCCTGACCGTTAAAGAACACAGTGAAAAGCGGACTAACTCAGTAATCCAGGAATCAGATGGACTACAGTCAATTGTAGAACCACAAAGTGCTTCTATATGGCAAGCAGAGCTGATAAACTAGACACTCAGTGTATATACAAGGGCAGTGTTTCTAATAACTACCACTGTCTGCTAGCTCCTACAGGGATGGCTTTTCTCTGAATACTGTGGTGATGTATTTATTTTAATGAAATTTTCATATTTTTATACATATTTTCTATAATGTTTTTCATATAAACCAGCAGTCAAGCTGGTCCTTACATCATACATGTTAAATCTCATATACTTAGAGTTGTTATCTGTTTTTCAGATCTGTGCAGGCATGGATAGCTTACAGATGGATATGTAGGACATGTACAATGTCTGATAATAATGGATTAAAGATGTAATATGTTTAAACACACTAAATACAGACTTCCCTTCAGTAAGCATGTGACAACATCCCAAACAAGGTGTGTCCAGTGTGAAAGATTAGATCTCAGCTGTGCTGTAGACTTTTTCCTCCTAGTTAATTCCCCAGCATGTTTCTGTACCTTTAGTGCATGGCCCTAAATCATAATTTCACTTCTCTTTGACAAATAAACGCTCTGCTCTCCACACGTTTTGCTTCATTTAATCCCGGTCAGTCATTCCTCACCCCGAGGCCAGGCATACTGGAACATACAGTCACACTCTCTGCCCTCACGTCATTTTTCAGCAGTCTAAGCATTTTCAGTTTATTGAAGTGGACAACCTTGGGAAAGACACAATTACCCAGAATTCTCAAGAGACACATTTTGGTGTAAGCCTCTGTTACCTACAGGCTGTTTTCTCCCTGATCACATGCTCAGGAATGAAAATGAAACTCAGCCACATTACTTCCTCATGCAAAGCTTCACCTGGAATGAAGTGTGTTTCTCAGAAATGAGTCACAGTGAACAGCGGCTTCCATTACAATTCACATGCATCTGCTCAGTTTTGATTTCAGTTCCAGTGTTACTAACGAATAGACAGAATGAATCCAGATCTACACATTTGCCTTCCTGCAGACTCTTTTCGAGCTTATGTTCGTTTCATTTGCATGAATTTGAAGTTTTGAAGAAAATCTACAAACAGTAATATTTTTAATATGATTAGCACACCTGCCGCTTATTAATCAAATAACCCAAAAGAGGCCCTACGTACACACATCTACACATTCAGTGTTTTGTAAATTGGATTGTTTTTTTCCTGAAATAACTTAAAGATTTAATGCAGCAGTAACAGAGCTTTGTAGACCCACGCCTGCATTTATCAGTAGTCTTGTTGACAGGTGAACTTGCTGAATAACATTCTGGCTTTTCCCTTTTTTTCTGAGCTCAGGTGAGGAGTGAACTGACCGCTCTGCATTGCTCTCTCACTGTGCACTTATATACTTTTACTTATCAGGGATTCATCAAATCAGCCAAGCAGCTTGACAGAAAAACAACTGGTGCTTCAGCAACACTGTTAAATACTGTAATCAGCCTCAAATCAGCCTCAAATCAGCCTCAAATCAGCCTCAAATCAGCCTCAAATCAGCCTCTGCTTCTGTAATCATCCTTTAGTGACCTCTGGTGGCCATGCTAAATGGTCTAGGTACTTAAGCACATCATTTAAAGCGGTGGAAAGCCAAGGTGAAAGGTCTTAAATTCAAATTGGGTCCTAATATCAGAAGCAGTATAAGTCAAAACAGAGCTACTGGAGAGTTCTAAGAAAGAAGGGTTTATTTGTATACTCCTGTAATAAAAGACCAACACTGCCATGGCTAATAAGTTGGTTATCGGGATATAACTTGATTTTTGGGTCTTTGTAAAATGCGCTTGATTTGTAATTATCTTCTGGGAGGCTAGCAGAACATAGGACATGCTTTTGGACACGTGGGAAAAGTCAGTTCATTGAAAGAGATAATTACACTTGCTGAACAACAGCCGAAGGTAGATGATGAAGAGAACAAACAGCTACAAGATAGCTGGAG
>JAMWET010000674.1:505000-515000 GCA_024036415.1 Prochilodus magdalenae | reverse complement strand
CCCACATGTAACTCTTCAATGTGAAGGACAGCAGGTGTTTCTGAATTGTATCAAAAACCATGAAAAACTGCAAAGGCTTTGTTCTGATGATAGTATGTGTTTTATATTTGTTAATATTCTGAATATTCCATCTTGCCGAATACCGAATATTCATGTGCATTGTCTCAGTATCATGAGCACACTCTTAGCAAAGACCTTTTTATGTGTATAAAGAGTATAATAACTTTTGACTTGTTATATGTTCATCACATACCTCTGTATACTATTCTGTATACACATTTGCACAAATGAAAGCTAAAGATCTATATTGATTATTTTTGCAGCCATTGAGGAGGTCAAGCCTACAAGTGCCTATTATGAGAAAATGTCAGAGGAGCTGCAGAAGATTGTGCATGAGGTGAAAAACAGTCCAGTAGAGGACAACAGAACTGTCCTTGATACGGTTCCACCCAGTAAGTACTGCTTATTGACTTGAGTAGAGAAATTCGTGCCTCCTTGTGAAGTGAGATATATTTATATTTTTTCCATAGTGAACTATACTATTTATAGTTTATAGTTAATAGTTAATAATACTGCTGAGCCAGTACCTACCCATTTAGGTTTTCATACTGCACAACCCTGTTTTTTGTGTTGTATTAGTTTTACTGTTTTACTGTGCTGTTTTTTGAAACTGCTACTGGCTGCTAAATTTCCTTTGGGATCAATAAAGTATCTATATAAAGCCAGCTGCATGATATTTAGTTCAGTTCTAGCATGCATGTACATTGGCATATACAGTATATTTAGTGATGTTCTTGTGTACGAAAGCAATAGAAGCTGTCAGATATGCTCTGATGATTTAATATCGGATTTTTTAAATGTGACGTGCTTTAATTAATATATATATTCCTTTCCTTATCAGTGTCTCAGGAGGAAGTTATTGAGAGAATCATTGCATTGATAAAGCAGCAAGGGGATGTCATGGATGTCATGGTAATATTTTTGCACATATTTGCACTGATCTACAATGTCTGTTCCTTTCTGCAATTGGCTGAATAAGATGCATTAGTGTTCAGTTAGAGGGAGGGCTACAGGTTGGAAATATACTCTGTAGAAAAGCAGACCTTCACTGACTTTTAAGTCGCACTTAAAGTCATTCTGAAAACAATAATACATGAGTTGAAAGCTAGGAAGACCCTTAGAACTGAACCTCTTGACTCTTCCCCACAGCTAAAGGAGAATCCCACCATAAGCTCCTATTTCAGCAAGCTCTCTTACGGCTCCTTCCAGCAACTGGCCGACCAGTACGTACAATCAGAGCTTCCTCAGCAAAAATGCCAGCCTTCCATTGCAGCTCCAGAGCTGGTGAAGTTTGCCTTTACACTGGACTTTACCGCCAGAGTGGCCGGTCTCTCCCGCCATGCTCCTGGGCACATCCTTGGTTTTGGGAACCAGTACCTGAAGGAGCGGTTTACTCATACAAGCGAAAGTCATCCTTACATTGATCATACAACATCAGAGAAACAGAAGAACAGCTCTGACAAGGAGGAATGGTGAGTCAGAGTTCTTTTCTAGAGCAAAACGTTGACCCAGTTTCGTGCTCTCCTCCACCTTCTAATTGGTTTGACCTCTTGGTCATACTGGTTGTTCACTGGCAGAATATGATCAGTATAATTTGTGTTTATAATATCAGCAGCAGATCATTGTAATCTAAAGACAGGATCTTTAAACAGGAGCTAAACATCTTTCTGGCATTCTGAATGAAGATCCTCTACTGAACTAGGTTTAATCCCTGACTGACCCTAAGTCATTTATTCAGTTGGATTATATAAGACATATTGTTTAGTCACCACCAAGAATTGTTCAGTAGCTACTATGAAACTACTATTAATATGCACGTTATTATAAGTGTGACAGACTGGAGTTTACATTGAGGCTCCTTACGGTTTAAGAGCTTACAGGATGTTGTTTTTATTTTTTGCAGAAGAAGGGAAGATATGGAGAAGAACTGATGAGACCTGGTATTTCTTGATCTTATCATAGACTTGGAAGACCTGCAGGAGGCAGGAAACAAAACATCATGACATACTTTCTGAGCTTTGGTCTTGTAGAAACACTGATCTAGATGAAGACCACAAAGGCTTTTTATTACAGGCATCGAATATACTGTAACTGCACAAACCATATTACCTATTACCTCAATATCTAGTATACAGTGCCATGTATCAGGCCTCTTTGTAAGCTGTTTTTTGGTTTTTGCACTGTTAGACTGCCACATTGCACAAATATGCCCATGGCTGTTGCTCACATTTAGCATTTAGCACTGACATTAAAACTGCACGAATGTAATAAAGCACTAGAGTAGGCAGTTAGGATCTGTTTCGCAGCCAAGGAAGTTCCCGTAAAGCAAAACTGTGACATCAGAGTGTACCTGTCATACAGGATTTACAGCAAATATCTGAGTGTAGACTGACTTACTGGAATTCCTAAAGGATCTCACTAACATACAAAGGGGAATTTCACCGATTTCCTTTTTTCATCTCGGCACACTGGTATCAGTTGTGAAATGGTCTAGTAGAGAAACCTGAGTTACTATTCAAAATGACAAGGGAACCTATCCAGTACTATTATGATACTCACATATGTGACGTTAATAAGGCTAAAATGGCAGTAAATATGAAAAAAAATGACATCCATGCTTTGAAATAATGTGTTTTAGGTGAAAACATCTCTCAAATGTATCAACATGGCAGACATTAGCAGGGTACTTTCTTAACCTCCTGTAAGGCAATTTTCAAAAGTGTCAAATTCCCTATCCATCATGTTACTCTACAACAGAGGAGCAACCAAAACCTCTCTGTTTACCTCCTTCCATTTAATTACGGAGATATTCAGAAAATCGGTGGAATCCTCCTTGAAGCTTCTGGTAATGCTTGTACTGTGAAAACAAACTTATTTAATGTTAGCACTTTATTCACCTGACATAAATGTACGTGTGTATGCAGGCATGCACATAACATAATTATAAGAAAGACTGTCAATAAATATATTTTTGTAAATATTTATTTCATTTCTTTCTCATTTCTGTCTTGTGAAACTAGATCACTGATGATCTACTTTATATGTTGCAATAATTAATGTTGTGAAACTTGAAATTAGTTGCTGAACCAGTCAAAAACTGACTAAAGGTGTCAGGTCACCTTCTGGAGGATGGTAATAACCAGGGCTGGGGCTGTCCCTATGGTGTATTAGGTAACATGGGTGAGGCAGGATTTCTACATAATTAACACCATCATTTACACCCTGCAGTTCACAGCCCGTGGTTTCCCATACTGGCCTAACTGGAGCTCACTGGCTTGTAGAAGGTTCTCTCAGGCAGCATGTTTGCTTGAGAATAGCAGTCAACTTCGAGTTCTAGCTGCTGGAGGAAAGCAAAGGATACGGGTCCAGGCCCCTTAATGTGGGAACAGTTGACGGTGGGCAGCTGGAGACAGACCGAGCGCTGTTGTGAGTGGAGGAACTGCCTCTGCTTGCTGGGCTGTAATTGCTTGTTCCAAATGGAGGCCAAAACAGCACCGTGGCACAAAGTGCAAAACAGGACGGAGAAGAGGAAGAGGATTTAAAGGGAGTGTAGGCAAATGAGGAAAGTACCAAGCAGGGAAGGGCTAGAGAAAATGACCAGAAAGAAACTTTGGTCTTACTTTCGTATCGTCTTTCTAGGCAATACAGCACATTGGCTTAGAGATTGTGGTCGTAACTAACAGCTACATTGCTGTTACAGGACTTACCTGCTCAGCAGGAGTCTTTTCATGTGAAGCATGAAGAAAATAGGCAACAGTCCCAGAGCCCGCACCATATCTGTCAAAACACTCGCAGCCTTCCCAAGAATCTGCCTCATCCAGCACAGCAACCTATTTGGTGCTCACATACAAAAGCAGTGCTCATTTGCTATGCACTCTTGCTACATGGAATTTTTTACTGTAGCTTTGGAGGTTATGGTAATCCTGCATGATGTCTTTAGGTAAAAGAACCTTCTAACCTGTAGCTGACTGAGACAGTCACAGTGGCAGGTAATGTGTAGGGCAGTAATAAGTAGGACATCAGGCGGCAGGGCAGAAAGTTGTTATGGAAAGTCCAGATGCCATACTGGCCTGCCAGGTTACAAAGCAAAGCTGGAAACAGCAAAAACACACAACGTTAAAGAAACCTATCATGAGATGTTTTCCACATTTTTCAGTTTGGTGTGTGGTATGTAAACACGGTTTAGGTTTCAAACACATACCATTCATTTGTGAGTCCATATAGTCCATATATGGAAACTAAGCTGGAGGCGCAGCCTGTTTTGAATTCCCTGCTTTGTGAAAAACAATGCCATTTACGTCCTCTTATGATAAGTCACATGTATTTCACAGGAGAAGTGGCAACAAACCACATGTGGTTACAAGCAATCACGTAAATCATGTGAATCTTATAGGAAGCTGGTCATTGTTTGTGTAAAAGCAAATTATAAGAGGACCTCAGAGAGACCCCCGTTGTGCAGACCCCCAAACCTGTTTTTGCTGGTTAACTACATTTGAGTTTGGGATATGACATTAAGAGATGCTTGTTAAATATGTATGATTCTTTTTTCATTTGTCCTATGTGGGACAGCCATTTGGGAGAAGCATATACATACAGTTGTAAACAGTCCCGGTCCAGTAATATATCCTTTGAAACAGAAAATACGTTAACTCATCCTCTAACTCAGTGTTCCTGGTCCTGGAGGCTCACTGCCACATTTTAGTGCTCCACCTCCTCCCAAAACACCTGACTATACTTATTATCTCATTTACAAGCCCTTTCAGAGTTACAGGGGTGTGTTAAAGCAGGAAATCCACTATAAAGTGCAGGGCAAGGTGCCTCAAGGACCAGGGTTGAGAAACACTGCTCCATAGGGTAGCATTATGTCAGAATCAGTATTTATTGCTCCTGGGAACCCCCCTACTGTTGCTGAAACTAATTCACTTTTACAACGCTATTGTAAAAACAGTTTACACTAACCAGGTAGAGGAATATTACACGGTTTTATTACAGGAGCCTGTAACGTTTCAAGCTTATGTGCTGTGAGATTTAGAAAGTCGGACCAAACCTTTCTGGAGAAACTACAGAACAGTGATAATAGAGATAAGGTTACAAATTATGTCAGAAATTTTCCATAGTAACACTGGCAGGGTGGAAGACACTGCTGTCGGGTATTTACTGTTTTCCTGATAGCTGTGAGATTGTTCTGCATACTCTTATCTCCTTTAGGCCCTCGTCAATGAGTAAAAGCCGATCTGAGATTTACTGTTGCTCAGTCACTCACTCTCCTTTTCTGACTTCCTCCGACGATGCTTCTCCTGTTTTTTCGCCGTCACTGCCATGATGTTCTTGCTGGAAATACTGAATTCTTAAACGTAGCCGAAGACCCATAGTTATCGGTGTGTGACATGGTGCTGTAAAGCATTTAGCATTTATCACAAGAGGTCTCGAGCTCGCTCCTCCAAAGCCACTTAGTGGTATAGCAGGTTTTCCAGCCCGGAGTGGCAAAGACAGAGACGCTATTCTCCCTATTATACAGTAACTCAGTGTACCACGAATGGTTGTGAAGCTGCTAGTTTAAGATAAAATGGCTACATAAGGTTGCTTTAAATGCAACCTTCAGACCTGTTTCTTTTTATTTGTTTAGTTCAATACGTTGGAAAAATATCAAATGTATAAAATGTTCAATATCATTTGCACAGGCCACATTTTATGTTCTTTTTCCACACAACATTAAATTCAGCAAACAAACAGTAACTGCGCTCTAAAACATGCAAATGTGAGGATGTTATCAGTGTTTTGTGTGTATATTGTTTTCGCTTCAACCAAGATTGTCATTTGGTACCCAAACTTTTGCACTCAACTGTAGATGAAGGTGAGCAACCCAAGGACAAAGTCTGTGGGCAGTGCCCCCTGGCACGACACCCTACACCTTTCTAGTGAAGTCTGTGCTGCAGAGCCAAACTAAACAGAAATGCGCTCCACTCTGTGTCAGCTCTGAAGCACTAAACACACTGAGACTTAAATATATGATTCAAGCAGTGCGTAAGCATACCTGCCTTGATCCACTGCGGCAGGCTGAGATACAGTGACTGCTCCAGTGACTTCAGGTTCCATGGAAGGTCTTCCAGGCCATGATAGTACTCCTCTGGTAGCTCAGGGACTGGCTCTTCATTTTCTTCACCAACATCCCTCTCTTTATTGTTGTTCTCATGGGTTTTCTCTTTTTCCAAGTGCTCTCTCAGGTTGACCTGGTGTACTGTCCCATTGCCCTCAGAGGCAAGGTGCTTCATTTCCAACTAAGTGCAAGACCTGTAAAAAAGCACCGTCTTTCTTAATCATGATCAGGGTGTACTGCATTAAGCTTTCTTTTCTATGAACAGTTGAACTTACACAGAAACCTATCAGAATTGAACATTGCATTTTAGAAAAAACCTTCTACAGACTAATCACTTATAAGCTGGTTCTTACGCTACGTCCACTTCTTCTAATGTAATTCCTACACATATGAACAAATGCTAACACGTACTTGCCTGTTAGCTTTGCTATTAATTGTTTGCAGAAGACGAGAAGCAGAGAAAAAGAAGCTGGTTCTTTATATAACACCAGCCTGACCAGTATATGAGCTTCAGGTTACTCGGTTGCAGCCAGCAATGATCAAAACTGCCAAAGTATGCTGTGTTACACAATGGGCCTATTTTAGTACATCATAGCATGCCAACTGGTGCTATAACATACACTGGCACTGCGCAGTGCGGCTTTCTTTAGCTTCGGTGGGACACGGGTGCAGAAGTCCCACAAGAGTGGGTTAACACCATGATATCGGACACAGAGCCTCACCTGGGGTCGTGAGGTTGCCAACTGAACCCTAGAGGACTCTCAACATGTGGCACAGTTCAATGAGTGACAGTACCAGTTGTTTGGGTTGTTTGTTTTTTGCGCAAACCTCATGAAGCCATGGGCCCCAGTCAAGGCACAGAGCAGGCTGGTGATGGTTTCATACTGGTGTGGGGTGTGTTCCCATGTAGCATGTGTGGGTTCATTGGTCCACCTAAACACATCATTGAACAATGCCTGCAATGTTTTACTGCTTGGTGACCATTTGCAGCTTTCCATGGACTTCAAGTACCCCCACAATGATGGGATATTTTACCAGAATGAAGCAAAATGCCATCAGACCCAAGTTGTTCAGAACTGGTTTTCTGAACATTCCGGGGAGTTAAAACAAATTACGTGGCCTGCACATTTGCTCAACATGCGCCCAATCAATCACTCCATTATCATGCCTGTTATAAACTTGGATATTTCACGTTGCCTTGCCATGAGCATCCAGGCCAGTGTTCAACCTTACTCACAAGATAACACCTCACTACTTATGCAGATGTGAGCGCTCCCAAGCCGTCCCCTGAGATAACAGCACTTCAAAAATGATTTACATATTACTATCCTCTGACTTTTGCTTTGTCAGTGTACATGATCTCTTTTGAGTTCCATATTTTAAAATGTGTAGAAGTAACTAAAAACAAAGATAACCAGTTTTCCCTAAGAAAGAGTTGTTACAAATAGTATATATTCATTTAGAGGGTGTCTTGATTTCATATGAGCATTTGTCCATGAGTGGTGTAATTGGTCACCTGGTTAAAGTTAATGCATCTGAGAATGATGATGCCTGTATCAAAGAAAACTCAGGAAAACATGTTAGAATGAAGCTAGAAGTACCAAATTTGGTGCATATTATAAATGTCCTTCTGCACATGTAGCACTCTTCCTGCTCCAAAACACTCTTATAACATCAGGAAGGAAGGAAGTCCTTCCTGACCTTCCTGATAAGTTCATTCACTGAATCAGGGTGTCAGCAGAAATCAGATTAGTGTTACTCCAAGACCAGGACTAAGGACATGGCAGGTCCATTCTCAACATTAAAGGTTGTTTTTGCAATGTACACTCATCATCAAACGAATAGCTGCCCCCAAAGAAAGTGGTGGACTGCAATGCTATCTGCAATGCTAAATGTAACCAGAAACAAAATTTATTGAGCTACACATACAGAAGAGGACCCGCTGCCATTCTGAGTCTTATGACAGTCTGGCATGACACCATTGCAGTCTTTGGCGATGCTGACAGTGTTAAGGGCAGTCGTTATAGCGGTCTACATGAACGTAGTCCTGTGCAGCCGTCTGCCAATTGTGCTGGCACTAACATGATAACTTACAGAGGGCATCACTGCTTGCTGAATATCTCGCTGCAATCGTGGCCGTTGGGTCAGTCAGGTACAGCGATAGGGCCCATGCTTGCTCATGTCACATGCCCGGCAGATCCTGAAACTTCAATCATTGGCATGTCTACAATAGCAAACCTACCCACCAAGTTTCATTCCTGTTTGTGCAGTTATTCTTTTAATGATGAGAGTATTAGTACTCTTGCCTGTAGAGATACAATAGTATCCAAGGTAAATAGACTGATGTTAGCAACCACTGATCAAAATTAACCACATGCATTTTCTTCTTCGCCAAGATACTAAAAAACCTGCTATTGTGCTTCCTCTGTCAGTGGTCAGGCACTTTCCCCATCAGTTTGATGTTCTGAGTTCACATGAAAGGCAGATGTATCCCACGTTAACATCTTTAGTAAATATTTGACTAAGCTTGTCTAGTAGAGATGTTTGTATTACATGGTGGAGCAACAGAAAAGACACTCCCAATATGCTGTTGGGCATCTGTTTTTAGGAGAATGGGCCCCCTTTCATTTTAAGTTCACATTCCACATCATAAACTAATACTGAGTGTTTACCTTCTGTGGTGTTAATGGGGCAAAGTACTTGAATATGTACAACTACACAGCATATTAGAGGAACCAGAGGCGTGTCTTGTCAAACCTTTGATGTTTGTCATGCATGTTAAGTGGCTTTTCAGGTGGAAAGCAAAACGGTTATTAATGAAACTCGACACAAAATGAACACAAAATTGTTTCCATTTTTATTGTTTTGAAAAGAAGAAAGATTAATCAAAGAGGCCAAAACCCATGTCTTCATCTGACTCTTCAGATTCCTCTTTCTTCTCCTCCTTTTTCTCTTCCGCTACAAGAAAAAGGAAACGTTCAGGTCTCATTAGAAAAGACCCTATCACTGAATACCACTAAAAACACAAGCAAATACCGTGATCATGAATTAGACGGAGAAAAACAAAAACATTCAGATGTGGGAGCAGTAAACTGACACAAGGTCACGAAAACAGGAGATCAACCGCTTACCTGCAGGTGCTTCCCCAGCTGCTGGAGCCCCACCACCACCAGGAGCAGCGGCAGAGACTGCCACAGCACCACCCGCTGGCACGGAGGCTAATTTAGCGAGGCCTAAAGAGAAACAACCTTGTTATTAATTTGCCCATAGACAAATTTCAAAAAACGTTAAAGTTTTTATATAAAATAAATAAAATAAAACAACCAAAGAAGCAAAACTGATATACACATACCAGAATTCATGACTTCATTGATGTCTTTGCCATTCAATTCACTGATGACCTGTTGATGATGGACAAGACATTACAAAACATTTTAAATTTAAAGTATATAGTCCTTAAACTGGGAACATTCATAACAGGTTTAGACCCTTTAACGCAACTTTTAAAGGTTACACATTTCATTTCTCAGAATACACGTGTCTTACATAGATACCTTATTAAGACGTTCATCGTCTGCCTCGATTCCTACACTCCCCAGGATATGCTTGATATCCTTGGCGGAGGGGTTGGTGTTTCCACCCAGCACAGCCAAAAGGTAAGCGGCCACGTAACGCATTCTAGAAAACAAAGTGCAGATGTTTTCTTACACAATGACCCAGCACAAATTAAAATGTTCTATAAGACTGAATGTCTTTAGACAAGAAAGGATGCTTTCATTTTGCGATGCCTAAGCATTAGATTTTCCACCTCTCCCCCACATGGTGTGTAAAGTAGAAAGCAGA